>JANRGW010035929.1:13310-23566 GCA_024733675.1 Psilopsiagon aymara
TCCAACCTGGCCTTGAACACTGCGAGGGATGGGGCAGCCACAGCTTCTCTGGACAACCTGTGCCAGCGCCTCACCATCCTCAGAGGGAAGAGTTTCTTCCTAAGGTCTAATCTAAATCTCTCAGTTTAAAGTCATTCCTGGTTGTCCTGTCCCTACATACCCTTGTGAAAAATCCCGCTCCAAATTTCTTGTAGCCCCCCTTTAGGCGGTGGAAGCTGCTCTAAAGATTTCCTGGAGCCTTCTCTTCTCCAGGCTGAACAACCCCAACTTTCTCAGCCTGTCTCCATAGAAGTGCTCCAGCCTTTCTGATGTGATCGTCCTTGTGGTCTCCTCTGGACTCACTCTAGCAGCACTAGTTAGGGGCCCCAGAGCTGAACACAGGACTGCAGGTGGGGTCTCAGCAGAGCAGAGTAGAGGAAGAATCAGCTTCCTAACCTGCTGATTGTGCCGCTTTTGTTGCAGCCCAGGATACAGATTCCTTTTATCCCTTATTAAAAATGGGGGTTATGTTTCCCCTCTTCCAGTCAGTGAGAGCTTCACTGAACTGCCACAACATCTCAGATATGATGGACAGGGGCTTAGCCGCTTCATCCACCATTTCTACCTGAAAGGAGTAATTTACAGTTACTGTAATTTGAGCGTACAGAGAGTGTGCTCTGAAAACTCATCTCTAGAAAGCCTCCAAATAAAGGCAGTATGAATAGAAAGGCCGCACCATCATCTTTTTGTCTCATGACTGCCTTCCCCCTCTCACTTGCACCAGACGTAAGACTTTTGTCTGCTTCATGGGCTCTCTGGTCAGGCCCTGCATGTTCTTACTCTGCCATCGCTAACTGGTTTTTTGGCCCTTTGGCCACTAATTGAATTTTCAAGGAAGTCTGTTTGAAGTTTTGGGAAGGAATTTTTCAAATGTGTGAAACATGAATCATAGAATGGTTTGGGTTGGAAAGGACCTTAAGATCATCTAGTTCCAACCCCCTGCCGAGGGCAGGGACACCTCACACTAAACTATGTCACCTAAAACTCCATCCAGCCTGGCCTTGAACACTGACAGGGATGGGGCATTCACAACTTCCTTGAACAACCCATTCCAGTGCCTCACCACCTTCACAGTAAAGAACTTCTTCCTTATATCTAACCTGAACTTCCCCTGTTTTTCTCCCTTTACCTTCAAACCCTCTGTAAAACTGTCACGGGTAGATGCTTGACTTACTTAGTTTAACAACCACCAAGAAGCCAAGACAGCTTCCCACTTTGCTGGGGAAAAGACAGTCTCCCTCTTGTGCTGCCTCTGCTGTCCTTTGCTGCCAGTCCACGTTCAACAGAGAGGAATAGTTTCTGGGAGACTGGTGCTCTGTGATCAGCTTTCTTATGTGATAACAACATAAAAAATAGAAAAAGAAATACAGGAGTTCATAAGGGTTGGGGATGCTTGCAGGGTGCAGAAGATATGCAAGAAAGAAATGCTTCCCTGTGAGGGTGCTGAGGCACTGGCACAGGTTGCCCAGAGAAGCTGTGTCTGCCCCATCCCTGGCAGTGTTCAAGGCCAGGTTGAATGGGGCTTGGAGCAACCTGCTCTGGTGGAAGGTGTCCCTGCCTGTGTTAGGGCATTGGAACCGGATGAGCTTTAAGGTCCTTTCCAACCCAAACCATTCCATGGTTCTGTGATTGTGATTCTGAAGTCCTGGGGCCTTGCCAAACTGCTCTGCAGAATGTGAGGACTGTGTGAGCACTTCTAGAAATGCCTTTGAGAGAAAGCAGCTGCATCCCCATGTCCCTGAGCAATACAGGAAGAACGTGAAAACTGCAGAGGCCAAGCAGACCTTTATAGGTGGTATTTTCCTTCCTAAACCTTTCACTGCATACACATCAGCTTGCTACGTGGTATAAAAATATAGGTGAGTACATTTAGGGGGAATAAAAAAAGGAAGTAGCAGACTTTTGTGTCTGCCAACTTAGAGAATTTTTGGTTTCAGACGATTCGTCTAATTGGTTGTAAAATAAACTATTTCAAAGAGCTGGCACTCCTCACATCTGCCGCTCTTGGCCTGGTGTGTTTGTGATGCATTTTCTGGTAGAGAAGAATGTTGCTGGACGTGTGTGCATTGGAAAGCTGTAAATTGTTTTTCCTTTCTTTTGTTTCTGTTTATCTTGGTTTGCAAATACTAAGCAGACGTAGTTCTCAATATGGACAAATGTGCTGCAAATGCCACTCAGCTGAGGAGATCGTAGCTGCTTTTCAATTATTAAAAGCATATGCGGAGGAATAAACTGCACTGCTAGTTTCAGAATAAAGGTTTGCAGCAGATGCATAAGCCCTGGTGAGTCAAGGTTTAGGTAACAGAAATGCTGGTGCGTTTGAATACATAGAGCGAAATCCCCAGAGAGGAGGAGGTTTGTAGGTTGGCACAGTCATCACAATAATAACCTACATGTCTGAGAGAGTGCGTGTTAAATGCTGTGTAGCCCAGTTCTCCCAGTTACACTGTTGACAACTGTGGAGTTTCTTACGTGTTTAAGTTGGCCTGAAGAGAGAATATGTCTATACAGGTCAAGGATGAGCATGAGTTCTGGGTGTTTTGGTGAGGAGGGACTTTTATTTCCCTCTGGGCATACTCCTGTAAGGGCTGGGCCAGAGGAAATGCAAGCAATTCTGTGAACCAGGTACATCTCCCAAAACGAAGCTCTCAAGAGGGGTAGAAATAAGGAAGGAGGAGGAAAGATGTGGCTGCATTACCACTCTCCAGCCCTACAGTTTCTTTTTAACAGCCTCCGTGTGAGGAAGGAAAGGGTTATCCCTTGATAATAAACACTGGCTGAAACCCAGCACTTCCAGGAGCCCTTACCAGTGCCCCAGAGGATGTAACTTGGGACCAAGCCGTCAGTTGGGACGATGTTCTGAACAGCTTCAGGAGAAAGACATATACATACCCCCTGCTCCCTCTGCTCCCTGTGAAAATCCTGGCCTTCAGCCCAGGAGAGTCCCACAGCTTTCACCGTGTAATGAGAGTCCAGGGAACTCTTACCCATCCCACTTCCAAACCCCGAACAGTAGCAGAGAATGGCCAGGCTGTTTCTCCCACCACAAGGCACAGCTGGACCACACTCTTGGATGGGGAACCTGTCCCATCTGTCTACCTGCGGGCACTCCATGGCTTGCTCCTCAGCAGGCATTGGGGGTCTCAGGACTGGGAGTTTGGGTTGTTTTGTTGGTTTTGAATCAAAATAGGCAAGTGCCCTCCTTCAGCTGCATGTGGACTGGTGGTGTCTATCAGAGCCATTTGTAAGTATTTTTATTCTTCTTGTTTGATCAATTATTTACCAAAGTAAAGAATGGCCAAATATCCAAAACCTCTGGCACCATGGATGGATAAAGTAAATATCTTATGAAATTTAGGTTGTGATATTCTCTTTATGTGCTTCTTGAACATAAATGTGTTGTCTTCAGGAAACATTTCCAACACGGGTTTCAAGGCTCTCTGTAGGGACAGAATCCTTCCTTTTGCTTGTATGACTTTGTGTACTGCTCTTACACAGCTGAAGGGGAGGATGCACAGTGCTCTGCAGAGCTGCACTTGCAGGATAGTGGTCCTTTCTTTGAGACCAGACCTCCTGCTTGCCTAGGGCTGAGCACATCTGCCTACTCCATATAGACCTGTGCCAGATTTGCCTTCTGTTTGGGCTTCAGTCTTCACAGAAAGGCTTACAAAGCCTTCATTGGTTACAGGACACCATCAGGGGAGCTACACACCATCACCTCGACCTAGAAAAGAGATTATTGTGATTCTTCTAGAAATGTTTCATCCCCCAGCTAACCACTTAGGGCCAAATCCTGCTCGGAAGGTTCTACAGACACAGATGCAGGTGTGCAAGTCAGTATTTCTCTCAGCAAGTATAAATCTTTTCCCTCGTTATGCATCTTTGGATGCCAGTTGTGGGGGCTTGGAGGTCAATTTTGACATGAAAATAATCAGAATCAACAACAGAAGGCACCATGTGAGCAGGTAATGTATTTTTTGTGCCAAGAGCCAGAAAGTGTGAATAGCAAACAATGTGAGCCCCTTTTCTGACCTTCGGTATGGAAGTAGTGGTATACGACATTAGATTACACCTACTTAGAGTAGGTGGTCTGACTACAGCCAAAAGTACTTACAAAAAACGAATAGCCTTTGTAATAGGAATGCCAAGTACAAACATCAGAGGCTGCTTGCCTTTCCCAGAGGAATGACTGGAAGCTGTTGGCTGTGCTATTTCACTTTCTGAACTGAACAGGATTTGGGCAGCATGGTGCCCACCAAACACTTGGTGTTCCCAAAGCCATCCTGCCGTTACCTAGTGCTGCCTCGCAGCTGCATTCATGTGGGATACTCCTTTCTTCTCACTTCTTGTTCTGCATCGTCTTCACCAAAGACCTTTCTCCTACAGACCGGAGTTATTCCAGTAAGCCGGGTTTTATTGCCTCACTTGCAGATTTTGTGGACAATTATTCACAAGGAAAATATTTATCTTGTTTTTCCCAATCTCATTTCTGCACCTGCCAAATCGCCTCACCCTTTCCAACTCCTTCTAATGCCCATGAAGATCCCATTGTATCATTTTGGTCCATTTCGTCAGCTGAAGAATGTATTGGATTGGGCAGGTCTGGCTTTACTGCCAACAATGACAGCTTCTTCAAATGTCTGCTAGTATCCCTGGGACAATATAATGTTCTAATCTTAACCAGAATGGCATCAGACTTCTGGCGTAACTCCACCATACTCAGTTACATTATTAGCAGAAAGATTTACTCCATAATGACCAACTTCATTTGGTTTGTGCAGCAAATTCATGCATTTGCGATGGCAAGTTCTAATAAAACTATTTCTTTGGTCAACCAGCAGCCCCCATAAGAAAGTGAGAAAGTACCAATCTCAAGTCTGCACAGAAGTATTTGAGCCCATGATGGCTGAAGGGAAAAAATGCTGTGAACATTTAGTCAGAGTGTATTGTAGCTTCAGAAACCTGGTACTGAATAAATGTTGGGTTCTTTTCATTCTTTTCTTTCTAAGATCTCCTGGATTGGTTTTTTTTTCAAGCCAGTCTCATGATCCTGTGCATTCTGAACTCTGGGGGTTTACAGTAATAATACATAACAAATTTTTATGGCTTATTTTAAAACAAGTTTTATAAACTGTGGATCTTAGGCCAGCTGACAGATATTAGGAATATATGGTTACTTCTTGATAAAAATTTCCTGTCACTGAAGAAAATTTATGGTTGCAACAAGATATGAACTGATAGGGGTTTAAGTCCAGCCCATGCAGTAACACAATTTATGTGCAGTTTCCTCCTCTTTAATCAGTGATTAGAGGAGGAATGTGATGCATTTGAACCACTTTGTGCAAACTGTGCTTGTGGGAGTTACTTGTTAGACATGACCAGGACTAGTTATGACCTTCACCTAAACATTTCAGCTGCTTCCCCAGGGAATTGAATGAAGCTCCCCAGTTGGGGTGCTGCTGTTCCCACTTAGGGATACTGAGCCTCTTTGTTACCCACTGACTCTGACCTCAGTTGCCAGTGCTCTGAGAAGTCAGACCGCACAGGGGCTTGGAACATGGAAGTACCCCAAGATAGGGCAAACTTTGACTGTCCTAAGGGCACAAACCAGCTTGGGTCATTGCTGTGGTGCTCTGGTGTAGCTCTGTTCCCAGAACAGGTGGTAGAGAAATGAGCTGAGCCAACGAGAGTGGAAAAGCCATGGCAGCTCTAGAGGGAAGGGTTCAGTTTCCAAGCTCTTGTGCTGGGGCAGTGGTACAAAACTGGGACTGCTGGCCAGGGAGGCTGGTCTGAAGGACAGACATGGATTAAACACTATCCAGCATTAGAACACATGGAGTGGGTTCACAGGAGAAGCTCACAAAGCCAAAACTGTGAATGGATAGAAGTGAAGCCTTGACTTGTTTACAGAAAAGAGAATAGATGAGTATGTTGGAAACAGAAGAAGGTGAGATAACAATCAGCCAGAAATGGGGAGGTGTACTGGCCCAGCAGCCTGACCTGATTCCAGCTCTGTCTTGTGGTTTGAGCAAAGCAAGGCAGCCAGGGAGACAGAAAAAGCAAGAAGGACATATCTGGAGGTATGTGCATGATGGAAAGGAGGTAGTGACCTATCGTCTCAGCTGACTTCCAAACTGTTGGAGGGAAGGCAGGGACAGCCGTATTTATCCACATTCCAGGTTACAGTTTGGTGTACATAGACTGTATGATTTAGATACTTCCCAGGCAGCATTCTAGAAACCAGATTATCCTTTTACTGCTTTAGTTTTTTCCCTTCTCCTACACTTGCCTCCTACTAGTCTGTATCATGCCACTGGTTCTCCAAGACAGAAAGACTGCACTCTTCCCATACAGGCAGATCTGCTGGCTGGCTGTTCCTGTGGTCCCAGGTGAGTGGGAATGAAAGAAGGATTTTGATGCAAGGAAGAAATGAGTGACAGGGAGGGGAAGGAGAAAAACTGCATCTGGAAGATGAGAAAGGACCAGATAAGCACAGCCACATGAAGAGAGTATTTTGTCTTCAGCATAGAATGCACTTGCTCAAAGTATAACAGACAGAAAATCTCAGAGCAGGGTTACAAACACATCTCCCAGCCCCGGTTATCCACACACACATAAATGGCTTTGGTTTCACTCCTGCGGATTATTATTGTATCACCGCAACCTTGAACTGTATTTATAGTCCTTTAAGCTGTGGAATTGCAGACCTGCTCCTTGTGTTTTCCTGGTGTCAGGCAGCGCGGCCTGGAGGGGGGATTGCAGCTGAGACTGCTGGTGAAGGAGCTTGGACTGCATCCACTTGCTGTCTGTGTGGCCATAAGCAGCTCCCTGCTGCTGCGTGCCTCAGTTTCCCCACTGATAATAGCAGGAATAGTTATCCCTGAGGCAATCATAAGCACTTTATTATTGCTTCTTGTACCTTTGGGGTTCAACAGCTGCTGGTGATGGTTGCAATAGCTGATAATATGGGGTAGCAACAGCTTCTTGCAAGACCCTTTCTTCAGCCTCTGGTGACTGTGAGGTAGAGCAGCAGAGGACTTTGGTGTAGGTGCTCTATCTGCCTGTGTCTTTGTGGAGCCTGCAAGTCTCATGTTCACTGGGATTTCTGGAGGGAAGATACACAGGCTTGAAAGGATCCACTGGCCGTAGAATGACGGATAAGATGTCATATCTGTATACTTTGGGAAAACTAATTGTCTTTCAGAGACAGGCACTGAAGATGAATGACCCTAACCTTTTCTTTTCCAACCACAGCTTATAGTTAGGACAAGGCAAGAAGGTGCCAAAGAGGGGAACAAAGGTCTCTGGTGGGTGCCCATGAGCGGGAGATGGTGGCAGACACCAGAGCTTGCCCTGGGGTGGGAAGCTGTGCTGATGGGGCCAGCTGCAGAGTGAGTTCACTGCTTCTTGTTTCTCTGACGCAGTGTTTTCTCACATTTCATGTGGCATGACCCTGCTGCCATCGTGCCTGGCCTTCTGCACAGAGTCTTGTTTTGCCAAGGTTCATTTGAAGTCTAAGGCCTGAAAGGTCAGAACATTGCATTGCTGCAACTTCCAACTCTCAGATCTATCACCAGCTCCTCACTCTCTCTTCTAGTTCTTCTCCCTCCAAATGTGAAGCCTACAGAAATGCGCTTTTCCTATTTCCTATAATAATTTTTATCGGGGTTGCGATGTGCACTAGTGTTCTCTTTGTAACTTCTATCTCTGATGGCACCAGCAAAGTGTTGACACGATTAGATGATCACATATGGTTACAATTTTTTCTTCATCTTTTTTTAAAGCAAATAGCTAGCTTTTTTTAAATCTTCACTCCCCTCAAAGCTCCTGTCACGTCCCTGACTTCAGGGGCTACTCAGAAGTACAGAGGGCTTTCCTTTTTCAGCACATTCCTATTCTCCACTGTGTAAGCCCATGAGCCAAAAGATGATGTGATCCTGGCAGCCCAGTTTCTGTGTTGAAAGTGTGTGTTGTGCTAAGGCTCTTTTCCCCTGGAGTCCTCTTTGTGCACTCCACAAAATGATGAAATCAGGAGTTGTAAATCAGCATCTAATTAGGATTATGATAACACCTTATCCTTGGTGGTTTGCCAGCTTGCCTGACTGCAGTCTCGCCTTGGAGGATGGTCTTGCTATGAGCTCCAGGTCCCTGAGTCCTGTGATTACTCCAAAGATTTAAGCCTTCTGCCATGGCCTTTTCCACCCCAGAGCTGGAGCCCTGTGGCCTCCCTTTCTCTCTGAGATCCCCACATCAGGCTGAGCCCTGGTCCATGGCACGCTAAGGGGTCACAGACAAGCAGAGAAGCTTGAAGTTACATTGCTGTGAGAGGAAGTACTTTAGAAGACACACAGGCTTCAGAGCCCTGACCCATCACATCCTATACCTGACATCTAGATCTGTACCAAGGGGAAGAAAAGATCAGAGTTATCCCTTTCAGGAGCAGAGAAGAGCTTGGAAAGAAACACAGTCACTTCAAACCTTGGAGTCCAATAAAATACCTCCCTCCTTCATTAGCAATTGTTCAAAAAAATAATTAGGAATTTTTGTGCCAATTCCTGATTGTAATTTTCGGGGGTGGGACAGGAGAAAGGAAAGGCTGAGTCACAATTTCTGAGCACTCAGCTCTTCCATAATGCTTCCTCACCAAGGATCCTAAAGTGGTTTTGGCATACGAATGAGTTAAATTTCACCACTTCCTACTCAGGCCAGGAAAACCTTTGTTGAGTTCATTCACAGATGAAATGGAGAAAACCTTTAGGTCAGAGTTTTCCAACCTGGATACATCATGTTAGATACTAAAGCTAGAAATAACATAAAAATGGAGTGGGTTTAAAGTACATTTATCCATCCTTTTTCTGTCACAGTAACAAAAAATTACCTGGATTCATTTTGGATTTACCCAGGCTGCTAATTCAGTAACCTGTTTCTGATGTGGTAACCAGACATTGCCTCTGCCCCTGCCCCCACCATGAAAGGCTAAAGAGGAAGCAGCTTTGCTGTTTTCTGTTGAAGGAAGGGTTTTTTCACTTTACAAAGCAGTAGCATCCCCCCTTCTTTCCTCTGTTCTTCCCTCCCTCTGGTTTTCTGTCTCCAGGAGCATGGCAAAAGCATTAGAGATGCTGGAGCCTTCAGCACCTTCATCTCCAGAGACATCTCCCCATCAGGCTTTCACTCCTACTTTGCAGAGCTCTTGAATTGAAGAAGCTGGTCCTGTCCGTGAACATTGTCTGCACACAGAGAATATGAGAGGTGCCATGAATCTGCAAAACAGAATGATGGCTTGGACACCATTAGGCCAGTGGGAATCTATGTAAAACCAGCTGAAGTTAAGTGAGTTACCCAGGGACGTTGCTGGGGATGAGCTGTGAGTGGAAGCTCCAAGAAGCCTGGAATGCTCCTTGATCTGGCCGTGTGGCCGGCCTGGTCTGTGCTAACCTGCTGATCTGCACTGAGCCAGGGAGGCTGCTCACCTTGGCTGGAACACTCCAGAGGGCTGCCCCCGTTAATCCACCTCCAGCTTCCCTGCCTGGACCTGCCCCAGCTCATCTGGGTAGCAGCCAAAGTCCCCCCTCAAAGACCATCACAGTCTGCGCTCAGTAGCTTCAGAGGAGTCCCTCTGGGTATGTAAAACCAGACACAAACCTTTGGTATGAGACCTCCTGAAATGGCTCCATTCTGTCAGAGCATTTGCTGCAGGCAGTGCTGCGCTTACAGGGCTTTTGCAGCAGTGGCATATCACAAGGCACCAGGAGTACCCTCAAGGCTATGGGCTCCAGTTTATTTTGCCTCTATATCCTGGTTATCTGAGCAGAAAGGCTGGCTTAGCTTGTAAATGTGACTTCACAGAAACATGGCAAAAGACAGAGATACCTTAAGCCAGTAAATGTTTCCAGATGAGGGCATTTCTGGTGAACTTTTTACTTCTGCCTCTAAATGAGGCACTGTTAGCTTTTTACAAAGATTGAAGAGATTTGAGCTTTAGGGTTAAGTGTGGAAGGATTCTTTCTCCTTTTCTCTTTTCTTTTATTTCTTTTCTTTTTTCTTTCACTCTGTTACTGTTTTCTTATTTCCTTCCTTTTCATTTCCTTCTTTCTCATCCTCTTTCTTTTCCCCCCTTTCTCATTCCCTTTATCTTTCTTTCTTCTTTCTGAGTCTCTCTCCATTTCTCTTCTCTTCTCTTCTCTTCTCTTCTCTTCTCTTCTCTTCTCTTCTCTTCT
>JANRGW010035930.1:0-39454 GCA_024733675.1 Psilopsiagon aymara
TCCCCTGTTTAAGTTTGAACCCGTTACCCCTTGTTCTATCACTACAGTCCCTAATGAAGAGTCCATCCCCAGCATCCTTACAGGTCCCTTCAGACACTGGAAGGCTGCTATGAGGTCTCCGCTCTCCACTCAGCATTCTCTTCTCCAGGCTGAACAGTCACAACTTTCTCAGTCTTTCCTCATACAGGAGGTGCTCCAGTGCCTTGATCATCCTCATGGCCCTCCTCTGGACTTGTTCCAACAGTTGCATGTACTTTTTACTTTGAGGATGCCAGAACTGCACACAGTACTCCAAATGAGGTCTCACGAGAACAGATTAGAGGGGAAGGATCACCTCCTCCGACCTGCTGGTCACACTTATTTAGAGTAGGATATGGTTGGCTTTCTGGTCTGCATAATTTGGATAATAAATAGACAGAACATCAATCCTTTTTTCCTAGCGTGTTTAGTAAATGTTTTACTCTGGAATTTCGAAACCCAGCTGAAATCAGGTCAGCTACAATACAGAAATTTGCCTGGGAGCTGATATGTTGGAGGATTGTTTGCTCTTTAGATTTTCTGACAAAATTAAACATTTCACATGATGATGTTTCCCTTCTTTATATAGTTTGATCATTTCATCAAACAAGCAAACAAACAAAATGTCAGTAAGAGCTCATCCATCTCCTTTCTATATGAACAAGAAGAAAAAGGTGTATTTTGGAAGCTAATGCCCAGATGACCTGGGATCTTGCTCAAAAATATGATCTCATATGAGGTTACAACACTATTTTGCAGCTGAATATTATTTTTTATGTTTTACCAAGAAGTCAAATGTATCTGCCTATAATACTAATAAGTGTTTCCAGTGTTTTCCTGTTTTTTCTGCAGGACATAGTCTGACTCTTGGTTGTCTTTATCTACAGTCATTTTACTTTTAAAAAGTCCAGTAGAGAAGTTCAAACCTGATTCAGGAAATGCAAGTTCCAGTCATAGAATTAGCACAATGATTTGCAAGAGGTTTCTAAAAATAAGTAAACAACTTCTGATGAGAACTTCATGATTATCGTTTTCCTTTGTGTCATTTTGTCCACTCTAAGGTTCACAAGGGTGATAATTTAATGAAGTATTTCTAGCCTGGTTTGAAGAATCAGTCTGACTTACTCCTTGGCAGAAGGATGAGAACAACTTCCAGATTTTACTGGGAAGTTAACCACTTAAAAATGTTGATAAGGACAGAAACTCTGCTACAGTATGCAGGTGTCACTGCCTTGTAAGCCAGCTTCATGCAGACCTCGTTTTGTGTTCTGTAATTTATTCTTGTAAATTAATTTGTAATATAGTTTTTATTGACCTTTTACACAGGAGAGCTGTACTCTTGCAATGTACATGATATGAACTGTCAAATGCTGGGAAGTGACGTACTGCTTGTAATTTCACAAGGTTACATTTATATATGTTCTATTTCTCTGAGTACTGCTGTTTAATACTGTTTCTGGCTACCTTCCCAGGGGTACATTCAGTCAGTATGGATGGTAGATATTTTTTATGTTCTGTGTTTTTTACATGCTTAATTCTGTTTAATGGCCACTCTTAGAATCTCTACTGCATTTCTGTGTATTGAGATATTCTTCAATAAAATTCTAGCATATCTTCTGCAACTTAGAGAAAGTTAATTTCTACCATTGTGACAATCTTATTTCCCAGCTAGCATGTGCATTATTCTTGATGTCCTTTAAGATTTACTGCAAAAATCTTCTGGTAGTTCATATAGACTCTGTAGGACCCATAAATACAATAAGATTTGAAGATATTTAGTAGTAATTTGTGAAGAATATCATGTGGAAATTGTGAAATCAGTGTCATCACTGGCTAATTTGACTGTATGTGTACAGCATATTCTTTTAGTTTTCATTTTGTTTATATATTAGCATTTTTCAATAACACTGAAAGTGCAACATCCTTGACCTTAGCTTATTTTGTGGTAATTTCAGTGATCTCTTTATCACAGTGGTTTTGACTTGTGAAGTACTAAATGGCTAGGGACTTCACTTCATACCAGATGGCTTGGACAATAAAGGCATTCAAACTAACCATCTGTGGTGCCAAAGTGAAAAGAATGGAAGCTCAGGTACGCAAATAATCCTGAACTTCATTTTGACACAGTTAAGAGTCATTGATCCTTGGGATCATCTGTCTCTCTGAACATGCCAGGAAGGGTGGCTGCCTTCTTGATTTTTGGTGTGGGGGATTATTTTTTTTCCCCCCTATTTGCCCCAAGTAGAAGCACTCTGTAAAGTGCATCTGAAATATTTTTCCTTAAATATTTATTTGCCCTTTTCAAGTATGACCAAAGTGGAGCTATCTAAAATCAATGTGGCTGCAGGCTTTTTGAAATAATGCAGACCTATTTTTCTTTGAAGCAGTTTCAAAAGAAACTTCTTTCCACCTTTACTCTATGCAAATTTCAGGGGTTGGTTACAGAGTCACTTAAACTTTTCCTTCTAAACTTCCTTTCTGTAATGAATTAATTGACTTTTAGAAATGCAAAATACTTCCCCTCAAAACCAGAAAAAACTGCAGGAATAAGATATTTCATATCCCTGCTGATATATACTGTAGTAGTAATATTCAGTACTACAACCATTTTTGGCAGTCATTTCTGCAAAAAGGAATAAAACATTGCTAAATCTTTTCCTCATTTTTACACATATCATCACTTGATTTTGGAGACGGGACACTATAGGAATGCTAATTAATGCATTTCTGTGGAACTGCCTTCAGTGAAATGAATGCTTTTATGCTAGGTGCATGTACAAGCTCATCACATTTCCACTGAGTTGGGAGTAGATTGCTCTTCTGTTTGTTAGTATGCAGTTTGTTAGCATACAGAGATAGATTAAAAAAAAATGTGGTCATGTGGTCTAACTCTCATTTGTTTGGTATAGGGTCTTTCAACAGCATTGCCAGTCACTAGAGCTATGCATCTTTTTATATCTCATTTTTAAAAATACTCTCTGGCAAATAAAATTAAGGGATAAAAAATGCATTTCTGCAGCCACAAAATTTATTAGTACAAATCCTTTACCTTTGCTGATAGAAACAATAATTATTCAGACCGGCATATGATAACCTAAATTTCCAGTACCTTACTCTGAATGAGGTGTAAAAGATATTCAACACTGAGCTTACCTACTTCTGAAAAATTGGCTTAAAATTCATAATTGCAGAACTGGCTTAAGCTCAGGCTTTTATCAGTAGAAGTATTGAATTAAGGCTATGACTTTTTCTTGTTAAGCTTTGATACTTACACTCTTATAAGCACATACGTTGAATTCAGTCAGACTGTTATAAAATTTTATAAAAATGCCATCTTTCTCTGTGATATACAAGCAGCTATCCACACTGGAATAGTTATATCACTCTATATATTTAGAATATATGTATAATTTTTTATAAGAAATATATTGCTAGATTTTTAAATTGTGTGGCCAGAATTCTAGTCTAATCTATGTGTGAGGAACTCTCATTAATTTGAAAATGGGCTTCAACCTTCTATCTGAGAGCAGAATTTCCCCCCTCAAATTGCCCACTTATTATTTCTGAAGTAAAACCAGAGGAGCATTGACAAGGAAATTCCTTTGTCCTTTTAATGTATAATTTATAAACATTTTATTAATTTGCTTATTTTACTGGTGAAAATGTACTTATATGTATTCATAAATATTAAAATTTTAGGAATATGTAACAACCTGTAAATAGAGTGAAGGAGCTAGATTACTAAAGTGCTATGGAAAACAGAATATATAAAATATGAAACCATCTATTTTACTTTCCAGGTGGCCCTAGCAATATTGTATACCCATTGATAAACTGCCCTATGTTATAAGAGGAAAGTGTTTTTACCAGAGAAATCAAGAAAAAAAGTTGCTGGCAGGTAATTACTTGTAGAATATAACGTCATGTAGTGATAAAGAAACAGGATTTAGTGTACTCATGCCACAGAAAATGCTCATTGCACCCCAAAGCTAATGACTCCAAAAAGAATCAGAATTATTGATTTGTGATGGAATTTGCCAGACAATTACCCTAGAGCTTTTGGGTGGAGGATTTTGAACGAGTTCTCCAAGCAGGTCTTAAACCTACTTTTCTTGAGAGATGTTCTTTTCAGAGATCATCTTTGATCCACTTGATCTGTTCAGAATTATGAACTTGAGAGTGATAAAAAAAAGCTTACCACAAAGTAAAAAGCACTCATATTTTTGAAAGTACAGACTGACCTACAAAAAGAGAGTCCTTGAGAGGAGAAAACTTGTGCACATCTCAGGGAAAATACATTCCACCAAAAGCCTTCCAGCTTTTCAATTACAGCTCTGGATGCAGCATAGATTTCAGGTTTGCTTTTCAGAAAGTGAACAATATGTATTTCCCAGCTGAAGGACCAGGAACCATGTAATTAAAATTGTCAAAATTTATAAAACATCTCTACTTCTGTTAATCCTACTCTGATAATTAGGGAGGTGAGACTTGCGAAGTTCAGATGCTCAGCATAATTGGGAGCACTGAATAAGAGTAAGTCCCTGAGGAAGCAAAGATCAGAGCTGTTCAGGGCCCCTGGGACCTCCTGAATCCATCAGGATTGAAAATGCTTTTCTCAAATAGAAATAACTAAACACCGCCATGAAGTTACTGGTCAAAGCATCTGTTTGTCCTATTCTAAACCAGACATTTCATGAAAAGAAGTGAAGAATGTCATCTCCAGCACTGAGGGTAAGACACTAAGCAAGGAGTATTCTTAGGCACTGCAGTCTCTTACTGGCAGATGCAATGAAAGCGGCACTGGGTTGTCACACTTTTTCCTACCTGAATTTGTAAGTTGCTCAATATTAGCTAAAGTAGTTCCAAGTCTCAACCCCAATTCTAAACTTAGATTCCAAAGCAAAACAAGTTAATGTGATCCTATTTTGTTTAACTAGTCTAGTATGATATTTTAACTTCCCTCTTTAGCAAAGAAGTAATGAATAATAAAGGCTAAGCCACTGGAGAAGGAAAAGCCTTCACTGCAGAGGTACTAATGGATTTACCCTGTTCTCCCCCAAGCACACAGCAGAAAAAGGAAAGAAAAGTTAATTTTATTCCTAAAAAATAGTCAACAAATTATCTGGTAATACAATTGAATTAATTCATAGATTTGCTTTCATACATTTTTAGCCAGCCAGTTCAGTAAAGACAAGTTGAGCATACAACTAGGCAGTAACAAATGCATGCAGCCATATTTAGGAAATGGGAAGAAATGGGAGGGACTGTAAACAGAGTGGTAAATGGAAAAATGACACTCAGGTTTACCAAAAAAAAGCATGTACAGATTTTTTTGGGTAGGTTTCTTTTAATGAGAAGTCTTTTTCTAGACCAGGAAAATACAGTAGATCACATCTTTTTTTGGACTTTAGGAAAGCATTTGACAATAGTGGCACATGGAAAATTATTACTTAAAAGGGTGAAGGTGGGAGTTACTAGAACTGTAATGTTTTAAATGAACTGGCTAGAAGAGGATGAGAACAAGTAATATTGACTGAAAAACTGTCACATTTGTAGGAAATCATTAGTTGAGTAATTCAAAAGTTTGTTGTGGAACTGAGTTTTACTATTTTCCAGAAATGTCTTACCATCAGAAGTATCAATGTGCCAATTAAATTTGTTGATGGTGTGAAGTTCAAAGGTGTCTTTCATACAGACGAGAGATGTGTCATATGAAGAGCTTTGTGAGATATGATTTAATACAAATTAAATGGTACACAGATATAAAGAGAACAAGGGTTTGTTTTGGTTTTGTTTTTGGTTTTTTTTTTTTTTTTTGCTAAAGATAGTAAGAAAAGTTGTCAGTAAGCAGAAAGTGTGTGAGATGGAAAGAAAGCTTGGAGAGGAAGGTGCAAAGGAATGTAGTGGACCTCAGGATAACTATGAATTAGCAACATATACTTGTTTGAGCATTGTTCTACCTGAGAAACATGTACGAAGAATAAATTCAGTCTGCGACAAATAGATAGAATAACTATTGGGATGATCAGAGGAATAGAAAAACCTTTGCTAGGAGGACTAAAAGATCTTGGCTGTTTAAACCACTAAGCAGAGGGTATTACTGTTACTGCTTCAGGATGAAGACAAGGAGCAGGAAAGGAAAACCTGTTTAAAGCAAGGAACAGAAGGTTTAAATAAAGGTAAGTTGGAAGTGAAAATAGCCTAAGTATTCTAACATTCAGAGCAATGATTGTGGACTGTATTCCAGCATAAGATTGATAGTGAAAATTTTGAATAATATTCTTCATTAAATTTAGATGGATTTCTTTCTGAGTCCCTGAGGTAATGTGGACCCCAAATCAGTGGCTAAGCATCCTCCCCAGCACTGTGGTGTTAGATGAGAAAAAAGGGACCAGAAAATGATAGCTACATATTTAATTAAAAACTGCAGCTACAGTTATTAGAAAATTAGAAAATTTTCCTTGATCAATGCATCTCCATAGAAAATATCAGTGCTTTGGCAAAAAAATCCCAATCAACTGAACAAAACCCACCCAAACCAGCTCCTCACCTCCCCAAAACAACACCAAGGCTAACGTCTAAGTCCTGAAAAATTGATTTTGTCTATGAAACCCACCACACCATCTTCTGGGAGGGACTGATGCAGTGGCTTAGGTGCTTGTTCCTCTCATGACCCCCTAGGTTGGGCTCTGCTTTATTTGACACAGGCACCAGTTTGTCTTGCTGGTGAAATGCATTGTGCCCAATGGGAATTGTGTCTGGGTGGATAACTGGGACACGAATGGGTGTCTAAGAGAGCTTTTCTGCTTTTAGAACTTTTTATTTTGTTAAAAGTAATGCATTTCAATGGAAACAAAGCTATCTGAGGAAATTCAAATAGTCAAAATTCCTATTTCCAATAACAACATAGTTTTGAGGAAAACGTTTTTTTACACAGTCACAATTAACAATGCAGTAATGCAAATAATTCCTGCATGCTCAGGCAAGCTATGAGAAAAAAACAGGTTTTGGAGATGGCTGAAATTTTCTGTGGCTTTGCTAATTTGCTTTCTTGGAACTGAGCAAACATCACACTGATAACAGGAACCTCATAAAAGCTTGATCTTGCTGTCACTGGCTTCAGTGGGAACAAGACTGGACTCCAGGTGAAATTCCAAGATCACTGTTAGCTAGTTTAAATTAATTAACCATCTTCTATCCTCCAGCAGTAGCTGCTGTTAGCAACCTCATTTCATTTTCTGGATTGAAATTACAGTAATGCTAAAGCATTTAACTTTGTCTCTTTTACATGACACTATTTTTGACATCTAATAGGAATATTCTTCTGGCATTTACTATCCTTTCTTTATTACAAGTCTGTCTGACTTTCATTTCATTTTCATTATTCTTATTGTGACTATATTTCATATTTATCACAACAGTTAAAGTTATATCAGTCACAATCGGCAATCATATACATCACTGAAATGTTTATTGATCTGTAAGCATCAGGTACAGTAAATTTAAAAAATGTTGTTTCCCAAAGGGCATGAAATAATTCAGGCATTTTGGGACCAGGCAAAATACTGTTGCTGTGGTAAGGCTGTTAATTCATCATGCAATAAATCTTTCGCTTAACTGGTCAATATTGATCAAGTGCAATAACTATGACTGCAGTTGTAGGCAGAGGAACAGTGGAAAGTTCTTTTTTAAAGAACTGTTTTCACTGTTATTTGAAAACAACACTACTGAGTGACAGTATTTTTACTGTTATGAGTTCTACTTATTTACTACTAATAAGTTCCAATAATACAAGTTACAGTGTAAATCAGCATAAAATCTGATTTACTAAAATCTAAAATTTCTTACGTGATTTTTTCAAAATATTGATTGTTTCAGGTTTTAATGTTTATCATCTGTGCTTGAGATTTGTAAGAGATGAAATAGGTTTTTACCAGTTCTAACATTTGAGATGACAAATATTCATAGTCAATAGAAATAGACTTCGTTTCACTTTGAAACTGCACTGAGAAATTGTTTTTAGCTCTAGCTGACAGAGTATTAAAAAATAGTCAAGGTTAATTCTTCTTGGCCAATGTGCCATTAAGAGTCATGCAATTATCTTGTTGCTTTGCTTTCTTAGGAAATCTTAATTATCCAAGGTCCCTAGAGTACACATAACCAGCCTATTAAGCCATATTTCAGTTTCTGCAAACTCTATCCCATTAAACCACTGGTATTTGAACTAGAGCTCTATACACATGCCCAAACCTCATGTGTTTGTGAGGAAGGAGAGGGCTGAAGCTGTGACTGACCTAATGTGAATCTGTGCTTGCTCACTGTCTTGGTCTCTCTCATTTCACCACCTAGTCCTGCCTGTCACAGTAGATGAGATTCCAAGGAAATCTGAGGCCCAAGCTTCCTTGCCACTGGCTGCTTGGCAAAGGATCCTCACTGCTATGGATTCTCAGCCCCCCAGCCCTAAATGGCAGGGAAGTTCATTGCTCTAAAATTGTGTTGAATCAGAGGTAAGGTTGAGGAGATGGTATGCTTCTCAGTGCTTTGTGTGCTATTTTGGGACTTCAGAGACCTAGTGAAAGCCTCTTAGTGCCAACATTTGCAGGCAGAGGACAAGAAGACACCCTTGGAAATTTATTTTCTGTCTTCCTGTTCCCCTGGCTTACAGTTGTTGCTTACAACAACTCACAAAGAAACACAAACACAAGTTTCTATCCTGAATTGTTTAAGAAGAGCAAACAGTCCACTTCACCTGTGGATGCAACTATGAGGAAGGCAGGGCAGAATAAAAATGGTCGATATTCTAAAGGATCCCATGGACTAGAGGGACAATTTCTGCTTATACGTCATACACTTAAAGTAGTTTGAGTAGTAGCATGCAAGTCAGGTGTCACCCACTGGTCTTTCCTGCTTAATGAGGACATGGTCACACAGTTCTTCATACTCCACTTGATGATTCCTTGAAAGGGGTAAAGTGAAGCAACTTGATACTGGATATAGGGTTCACCTATGATAAGGACATAGGGTTCACCTATGGTGCAAGGCTGCACTATTGCTCTGTACTTTCTGATTTTTGCAAAAACCCCATATTTGAAAATTGCATCTTAAGTCATTTTCATTTCAAAGCTCATATTCACATGAAACTTGAGGCAGTCAAAGCTGCAGTTTTGTCTGAGACTGAGATTTTTTAGTATGCTCATAGTAAAGTCCCAGAAGGAGCTCCTAACATTGTTTTCTCTTCAGCAGATGTATCTTCATTTGTTTTTGACCACAGAGACCCTTCAGTTACTTCTACTTTCTCTTTACTCCCAAAGGTTTCTCAGAGTAATGAGTTGTGAGTCCTGGAAAGCTATTGATCCAAGGTCTCATAAATTGTCTCTTGCCCTAGACGAATGAAATAGGTGCTAGTGAGATTTTATTTGTTTTGCAAAGTGAGGTGAAGGGTTCACTTTTTTCACCATTTGAGGAATGAGACAACATTTCAGCCTGAGATGAAAAAATAACGTTATAAAAACATATCCTTTTCATTTTTTGGAACATGTTAAGTGCTAATTATATCAAAGCGAGCTACTTTCCACTGGGTATTAAAGGAAGACAACTAAACCAAACTGTCAAGTACATGTATATATAATTTAATGAACTTGCTTTGATTTTTTAAACAGAGCAGAAGCAAGCTAACTGTCCCTTTGATGATGCAAATGATGACAGTGTAGAAATCAGAGACTGGGTATAGCTGTGAACACGGGCCATAAAAGGCTGTAGCCATTGCCAGGAGCCAACTTCAGGTACTACTTCTTTTGCTTTTGCAATTTAGAGAATCAAAAGAGATTAAAAATGAGATGACAATATAATATTTTATTTTACACAGCTAATTGAAAGCTCAAACTCTCATATTAAATACTTTGGCAGAGTAAAATGAAGATGAAAGGTAAATGATGAAAATACTTAGAACAGATAAAAGAAATGCTATGTATTTCCTGGGGGCATAAATACTGCATATAAAATCAGTTTGATTTTACTGGATTTTGCAGAATTTGTACTCCTCTAGTACCAACTTTCCTCCCTTTTCACCTTTCCAGTTTCCTCTGAAATAACCTTCTAATAAGACACCATCAAGAAGTCAAGGAGTTAATTAGTGTGTCCATGGAAACAGTAGGAGTTGATGGAGCCATGTACGCAGTGAGACTGTCAGCTTTAACCCTCTTACTTGCTATGCTTTTTCTTTAAAGCCTGAGTCAAACTAGAAGGTTATAAAGAATGTACAAAATAGTATTTGAAGAATTTTAAAAAGGTACAACATCAACAGCCTGGACCTGAGAGTCCCTTGGTTCTACCATAGACATCCTAACTCCTATGAGCATGGGCAAGTTCCATCAATGTCTCTTTTCTCCTTATACTCTTCTTTTGTTAAGACTACTTAGACTGCCACTCAAGGAAAAGACCACCTTCTATGGTGTATTTGTTACAGTGCATAATAGTTTGGGATCCTTTAATAACCTTTAATGGGCTGAAGGTTGAACAGCAATACTAATTGTTCCAATTTCATTTTTCTGATAGATTACTGTATTTCAGTAATATCAGCCATCTACAACAACATGCTCACAGGCTTAGCTGTCATTTTCTGCTGAAGCCACAGATCCATGATGGAAGACATTAGTTTGAGCAGACCACTCTGCTAAAGTGGGCCTTCAGCTTTCAGGATAAACCTGTCTTATACTTGCACAGGTTAGTCTATGTGTAGAGCAAGCTCACCTCAGCTGAGCAAATTAAGCAGGCAAACAGACAGCAAATGTATCTTTCCTCAGGATTCCATCACTTTTTGTACTGCCTCTGTTGCTGGTTGGCTTTAGGTACAGTACCTGGGAATAAACCTTTCAAAGAGAGTTTTTCAAAATGTAAGGCATAAAATGGTTTTCAGAAGACAATGCAGCTTGAACTGAAATGTTTGGTAGCTTGAAGTGTTTTCCATTTAAATGCAAAATCAGCTTTCTTGAAGAAAAGAAAAAAAAAACCCAACAAAACCAAAACACTCCACTTGTTCCAAAACCGAAGCCAAACCCAATACATTCCCTAATCTATACAAAGCAAATTTTGGAAGTTGTGATATGATTCAGACTAGAAATTATAATTTATTTCCTAGATGAAATTCAGTTATTTTTAATATTGTTCTGTGCTACTAATATAAATTTAATATGTGATGCATTTCTTAATTAGCAGGAAATGAAATACAAGTGGCATTAACAAATAAAACTCTAAAACCAACTCTAAAAAATCTGTACAGCAATTGTGCCTGGTGTGGCCCTCAGAAGAAACTTGCATCAAGCATGTTTTGTTTTCTTCAAATCTACTGCTTCATTTGGTAACTCTCAAAAAAAAAAAAAAAAAAAGAGCAAGCCTTCTCCTGCCTTTTTTGTGCCTATCTCTCATATAATTTACCCTGCTTTAAAACTAGAGTGCTTTAATTGCTGACTTACACCTGTGAATTGCTGAATGACACCTATCAATTGCCATATCTTTTCTTAGGTATTATGATCTATTAGAAATAGTTTAAAAACCACCAACCCCAAATAAGCAAGTTTCCCTCAAGGTCTAAAAAACTATTATTCTTGAAAATAGTGGCTGTAAAAGGAAGGCAGAAGGAAAAGGGATATATGATATAGGAGAAACAGTATAGACTAAAATGATTGAGACAAAAAGCTTTCCCCACTGCATTTGTACAGTGTTGGTTTTAAGTAAGAAGGTTCCCAGAAAAGTGTTTGCAGATTGTAGTGTAAAAGTTACTGTCTTAAGGAATGTGACCTGAGCTCATCAGTTGTGTTAAATCCTAATAAGTGATCAGAGTGCTAATGAAAAACCACAAACAGCACGTGCTCCTGTTTTGTGGGCTGTATACATGGCTCTTGTTTTGTTCTTTCACAGATTCAGAGGTGCTAGCAAAAAGAAAGAAATACTCAGTATTAATTGTTAACATTTAATAGGAAAAACCACGCAACAGCAGGCAGAGATATTACTGCAAGCTAAGAAAACACTATTTACTATTCATTGACCATTTGAATATAAATATGTAGTTTGTGCATAGCCTAATAAGATGCACTCTGCTTTTCAACCAAGATCATTTAATTGATTATGAGGTCTTTTTCTACTTCAGCTTTTTCCATTCTTGGAGTTTGAGGCCTCATCTTGCATGGAAAAAGGCCCAGGAAGGAACTATGTTTCTTTGGCTGCCTTGTGTCAATCCACCTCCAGCTCACCTAACCTGCTTCCTCCTGCACATCCCAAATAGTGCAATGTGGAAGAAGCAACTGAAGAGGACCTAAAGAAGCATAATCTTCAAACATCCTGCTCAACAAGCTGACCCATGTCCATGCAGCACTGACACATGTCCATGCAGCACAGACGCATCCCTAGCTTTGGGAGTAATTTGTGAGAGTGGTGGAATGAGTAAAAATCACAGGCCCCTCTGTATTCCTCCTCTGAAATACCAGTATATACCATCCCAGCAAAGCATCCTAACAACAAAATGATAATGGGTCCATCCACCCTGGGTAGGATGCTTTGAGATTACCTTATAATGGTAAAGTCATAGCTAAAATATTTTTTAAATATTTCTCTTTTTCTCTCATTTCATTTCTTCTTTCATCAACTTCTCTCTTATTTAAATGCATTCAGCCACTTATTTCTAAAAATTTCCCTTTGACATGGAGTGTCCTATATCAGATCTTATCTGATTAAAGCTTTTTTTTTTTACATACTGTATATTTCTCATTATAATCCACACATTTCTTCTGAATTAATGTAGTATTTAACTTTGTGATGGTTTTATTCAGAAAAAAAAAGGACAAAATAAAGGAAAAGGAGGGATATGATTGTCCTCCATGTTTCACAGCTAATTGTTGTGCTTAGGAAAATTGAAGTTTTGATAAGGCAATTTAGCTTTACACTTTGAAATAAAACCAAGGCAGGAGATTAATTTGTACAAGTCCAACAATGTGATTAACTAATCCAGTCTTTGTGTCTGTGGTAGGTATTTTAGGCTAACCATTTGTAATGTAATCTGTCATGATAATCAGTAAAATGTGGATACTTAGCATAATACTTTAATAAGTGTGTTTGCACACAAAATAAATCTTTAATCGCTGGTTTGAGGAGGTCAATCTTAGCGGTTCTTTGTCAGCCTTATAATGATGAATCAAGTTAATTTATACATGTAGCTTACTTCTGTGTCTGAATTAATCTTGCATTTCTACTGGCTTTTATTGGAGGAAATCACTGTAAGAATGAACCATGACCTTCTTCCAGGTGGGCAGAGAGGGAATTCTCTGCAGATGGCAAGCTCGGAGCCTGAAGAATGCATGGTGGGTCAGAACATAAAAAAACCCCAAAACTCTCCATGAATGCTCTTTTCAGAATGTAAGCTCTTTTTTGTGTCATACAGAAGACAACAGTGGAAACATCATCCCATTTCCCCATGTTCTCATTTCCCCATGTAAGCATCTTTTTCTTGGTGACCAGGGCTTTTCTAGGTAGGGCAAGATAGGTTGAGCATGCTGACTTGATTTAAAACACAGTATCAGGTCAGTATATACTAGGGAAATCACAATTTTCTTTGAGCCTCTGTAGTATTTAGACAGCTGGTGTAGGTTCATTAGGGAAATTAGAAAGAAAAAACAAAACAAACCACAAAGAGAAAACAAAGTGGCAAAATGAAATCACATAATATTTCTCCTTCTCTTTTTGTTGAGATAGCTGCCCTCCTTTTTCCAGTCTACTAACTCTATCAATTCCTTTGCAGTAACTGCAGGTTTGTAAGTTTTAACAATAACTGTCTGAAATACTGTAGGATAAGATCATTAGGGTAGACTGGGGCTATATGACCTCTAACAGTTTCTCCAGTATGTAAACACCAGGCCAGAGAGTCAAAGTGTGCATCTCTCAGGAGCAGCTGCTTAACTCAAAACTAATGCAATTCTGAAGAGGTAAAAATGATCTTCTTGAAATAAAATAAATTGAATATTTGACTGACTTTATTACCTCTCCCCAAGGAGGTAAAATGTCCTGAAAGAAAGAACAGTTATAAGGATGTAAGTCCCCACACCAAAAAAAATGGATGGCTTTATTGTGACGGATCAGGAATAGCTCGTAGTAGGAGCGCAGCCTAGAGATCCTGCTTGATTGCAGAGGCTCCTGGCATAATCAGAAGCTTTGAAGAAGTTTGCTGCATTACAGAACCTTCAACATCCCCAGGGCAGAGTGCACCATTCATTTGAGGCAGGTAATGAGAGGAGAGATGAGCTCATCTTCATCATGGCCCAGTGCATGGATGCAGAGATGATGACCTTATAGATCCCTGCACAGGTAGAGCATGGAAGAATGCAAGCATCTTTTCTTCCCTTCTGGCCTGCTCATGCAGTCCCACACCTGGGCTGAAGCTCTGTATAATGTTACAAAACATACAGTCACAGCAAGGCACTTACAATTATGAGTTTGACCGTCAGTTGAAATCAAAGGAGCTAAGATCCATGGCTGCACCGTAGCAAATAACAGAAACTTTACCTCTAGCTGTATAAACATAAAATTAAGTTGTTATGGCTGAGCTGACCCTAAAATTGCTAATAATTCCACCAAGGCTCAAATTTAGTAAAACCAGAACTGAACATTATTTTTTGTTTGCAAAAATGCCCTTGATATTAGGATGCCAAAAACTGGTGGAATTTAAAAAGTAATGAGTTTTAAGCAGTGTCCTTTTGAAAATTATTAAAATCATTCTGTAGCAACCATTCCAAATTCCTGAAGTTTCTCTTCTCCTTACTTGTAATGGCAAGAACACTATCTACCCTTAATTTCCCTGTCATTTACAAATTTCATAACATGCCTATAGACATTCGCTCTGAGGTTGAATTTGTGTCAGATAAATTCTGAGCCCAGAAACAATTTGGGGTTTGACATGCGAAAGAGTGGTACCTCGTGGTTTTTAATCTTACACTAAAAAAGCTCTTATAAGTTTTCTAAAATGTTATGTAGGAAACACATGTATATAGGGACCAGATTATGGCCCAGTTATTACCTGTGCAAAGCCAGTGATTACACTGAGTTCAGTTGATATGCTGAGATTTACAATTATGTCAGTTGGGATCAGTATTTAGCTTGTCATCTCCTGTGCTAACTTCAGTTCTAAATATTTCAGTAGAAACATTAGAAGTTAAATTATATGCCTTTTTTTTTTCCTCCCCTAAACTCAGGCATTAGGAAAGTAAATCTTCCTTTTTAGGCATTGCTATTTTATAGTGGGTTTCTTTTTATTTTTTATTTTTTTTTTCCTAAGATAAGCTGTAGTGGCAAATACAATTTTCTGTTGGCAATTTGTTCTTTAATAGGCTCTTTAACATTCCAGCTATTCAAAGCTCCATGAAGCAAACTTACTGCTGGTTGCATTTTACTCTAAAAGGTAATGATGATTATCACCTAGGTAGAGGGCTGTAAAATAATTCAGGTAAACTGAAATAGCTCATGTAGATTACAGTGAATTAATTATTTAGAGAAGTTCAGCAAAGCATTGTTAAAACTATACTGTGAACCCTCTGTGGCAAAGAACGGCTTTTATTCTGTGCACACATCCCAGAACAGGACCCATGATTGTGACAGCCAGGCACACATACTAGATTAAAAAAATATAATATCACCCAAGCAAATCAACAGTGGTGATTCTGATCTTAGTGTAGTGAAACTGTGTTGCTTTTAATGGTGTTATTCCCCATTTACAACACTGTAACTGTGCCCTACTATACTTATTCCCCTACCCAGCATTTTAATTTTATAACAGCAATAACGAGTATGGCACAGGGCATTTTCAGTGGATCTTTATTCTATTCTGTCACAGCTTCAGTGCTGCTGTGGGAGATGCAGTAGCATTTCTTTAAAATACCAGCCCCAACTCTTTGTTCACTCAGAACGATTTGTCTGGTACAGAGGGAAGAAGCTGACAATGTGTACTACCCTGTGGACACCATATGCTCAGCAGCAATCAAGTGGTTAAATGATGGAGTATGTTCTTTTACATAATGTCCCACCTGCTTTTTTTTTTTTGACCAAATAGGCATTTTCATGAACAACAAAATAAAGAGTAAATACAGGACAAAATGTATATATGCTATAGTGGGCACTGCAGTTATGCAGTTCACTCCAACAAGGGAGTTTAATTTCCCAAAAGTAATCTTGACGTGAAAAGTGAAAATTTTCATTTAACAAATGTAGGCATTATCAAAAGGTTTTACTTTGAGTTTTTCCTCAAACAGAAAGCTGTCAAAGTTAAATTTTTTTCAAACAGTGTGAATTTCAGGAAAGGTTTTGTGTTTTTTTTTCTGCTGAAAGTCCATATTGAGAAGAAAATTCAAATGGAACCTGATGGTCAGGGTTTTTTGTGAAGTACTGAGTCTTTTTGAAACTGGCATTAAATTTGGATATGTAAGAAGTAATTTGTAAAGAATTGGCTTGCACACTGATGCTGAAATGACTTGACTCCAGTAATAGATACTTGAAGAAAATTTGGACCAAAAAGTCCTGAAAGCACAAGAAACAGAAAATGTTTTCAATCTGTAGAATAACAGTAATTTTCTTAAATATGTTTTTTAGAGAAGTCTCCTTTTTTAACCTTCTTCACCAAAGCCTATACTTTGGGTGAATGGCTTTGCAAGTTCTGGCCCAGCTGAGCCAGCTATGAAAACAAGCAGCCCGAGCAGTCCACACAGTAGAGTCCATGTGTCCAAGGAAAAACCCTGTCTAGGCCACCCTGCTAGGGGAACATGACCATAGATTTGAGTGCTTGCTGTTAGTCCATGTGTGTAGGTAACAGTCATGTAATTTCTGACTGTTATTAGGCCCATTGTACTTTCTGGTTTGACCTGTGAGCCAAATCAGTCATTAGTACGGAAAGGAGAAACTTGTAGCATGTGATTCCCTGGGGTCCGGTCTGAATCATTTTTAGTGTGCTGAGCTCCACGAAACACTTGTGTGTGACAGGGCATTAGAACACTGAGAGAACACAAACCTTGAGTAGACAGTTGTACCTTACTTGAGATTCAAGATGAAAAATTGAAACATGAGACCTAAATGAGAGTCTCTAAGTGAGCATTCAAGACAGCTCTTCTGGCAGAACAGGCTATCTTCAGAGGTTCTTCAGTGATGTATTTAGTAGTCAATAATTAATGTTTTAAAGGTTTCCTAAGAATAATTCACATATAGAAAGTGCAGACTTACAGGTCAATAATGTATATTTAAAAGAGTTCATAAACATGCAAGATCTATTAGAGTTTAAAAGATCAATAATTCTCTTAGAATCCCATACATATGCATCAACAAGGCAGAAAGGGCTGTTAGTATAATGTATCAAATTAATATTCCACATTTAACAACTGTATAAGAGGTAGTTTTAAATGTGTATCAGATCAGGTGCTACCATATTGTTAGAGATCAAGGGATCAATAAGTGAGTTGTAGCTAACTCTAAGGTGATAATAATCTAGGAAAGGGCTCATGTCTGATCTTTTGGGTTCTTCCAAACATTTTGGAACCAACTGTCAGATGATATGACCAGCTTTATGACAGCAGCATCGCTATTTCAACTGCACTGAGGATGGGTTCTTTTTCGACAGTCCCAGATGGGTTCTGTCTTGTCTTATGGCTACTCTTCCTTCATTCACAGCAGCACTGCATGTTTTCTAAGCTCTCAAGTGCCAGGCAATGTTTAATGTACAATTAGTAAATGAATTCAGAACTGTCAACTTTTTATTGTCAACAATGTATGTTTTATCTTCAAAACAAACAAGCAAACAAACAATGCAAAACAAAATAGCTTTCCCGTAAAGCTCCAGACAAATGAAATATTTTTTTTAAATGGATTGATATAGCTGAGAAACCTGCTGAATTCTTATGGTTCCAATAGATTTCAGCTACAGAATTAGCATCTGTGAATGTCAGCTAGAGGTCCATCCCTGATATATTTAATTATCAGCATCTTCCCTTGAGAAATCTGATTATTATAGGCAATGCTCCCCAAGAAAGTTATTATCTTGATTTGATCTATTTAAGAAAGGATTTAATTTATTTAAGAAAAAGCTATGATGAGGCAAGTAGAGAACAGTATTGTTCCTTTTGTTGAACCCTGATGTGTTCCTAATTCTTTTTCAGAATATCAGATACTGTGGAAATGCACATAATGATACAGTTACTGAAAATTCAGTCATAATGATGCCAACTGACACTCCCACTAGGACTTCTCTCCTGGGAATGAACCCAGAGGAACGAAAACTCCATGTTCCTTCTGTTCAGCTTGATATTAACAGGGCACATTATTAGGGGTGTTGAAATGGGTTCACTGACCTATCTCAAACTGTGAGTCAATCATGTGGATGTTGTCCAAGTATCAGTGGCTAAATGGGAAAGAGAGAAAATGAGAAGGAATCTGTGGCTGGGTAATGGCCAGCCCACAGACATAATCCTTTTCCAGTTCCTGCTTTGCAAGGCAGAGATAGACATTAGTTCATCTTCTTCCCAATATGATGGTATAACTCGTGACCTAAGGTACCACGCATGTACACTTGCATTTAAAATGACACATAGCAGCATATCATGTCCTCAGAAAGTAGCCAATGTATAAGCTGTATTACCTGTTTTGTCAAGTCTAGAGTGGCCAAGTAAACCTGCTTGGTTTTTGAATCTATCCCCTAGAATGGAAGCCATGGTCAAGAGGATTTTCCATTTTACCTTTCACTTTCATGAGGAAACTGCTTGGTTTCTTATTGTACTGGTAAATATTTCACCTTTAAATAGTCAGGTCCATCCTCATCCCAGCAAATAAGTCCTAGGGTTATGGAAATCCATTTTTGAATGCCAGAATAATGCCACAGTGCTGACCGATTGATTTCTCCTGCATAAGAAGGTGTTTGGTCTGACTGTGATCAGAATCAACTTTTAGATGACACAGTACTGGGAGTTGTTGGCTGTAACTTCCAAAATACAAAGGAAATCAGAACAGAACCTGACTTTTGAAAACAGTAGTAGGTCCTCAAATGAGACAAAAATACTAAATAAAATGAAACATGCTAAAAGGAGGCTCTACATCCAAAAATTCAAGCATTCTTCAGATTATAAAACTGATTATATTAAGAATAAAGCATATATTTTTCTCTCTGATTCTCTGTCATGTTTTAAGCCGTAAAACATGCAGTTTGCTCACTCACTTCCCCCTCTTTCTTCCCCCCAAATCCGGGGGGAGGGGGGGGGAGGGGGGAAAGAAAGGAATGGGGAGAAAAATCAAAAGAATGTAACTCCCACGGGTTGAGATAAGAACCATCCAGTAACTAAGGTATAACACAAACCACTACTGCTACCACCAACAATAACAATGACCAGGGAAATACAAGGGAAGAGGATACAACTGCTCAACACCTGACGGCAGAGCCATGAATAGAACTCTTCCAGGTTCCTGCCCCCAGTTTTTTTCTTCCATCCTGGGCATGAAGTGCTGTGGTACGGAATACCTCTTTGGTCAGTTTGGGTCAGATGTCCTGTTTCTGCTTCCTCCCAGCTTCCCCTCCTCCCTGGCAGAACATGAGGCTCAGAAAGTCCTTGGCCAGACCAAACATTCTAAGCTGTAACTATAAACATTGGTGTTATCAGCACAGTTCTCAGGTCAAAGTCGAAAACAGCTCTGCACCAGCTACTAAGGAGAAAAAAATGACTGCTACTGCTGAACCCAGGACTTTCTTCTTCTACTGCATTATGAACTTATATTTGAATAGTACATTCTGCCATCTTTAAATAACAGTGGATAAAATATCATTCAACATTGCCGTCTCATATGCTATTTTATTTACTTGAACTAAACAGCAATATGCATTTCTCAATGGCAATTCACCAGAAAAAGTAAATAAAGCCTTGCCAGCTGATGAAATGGACAGATCATAAAAGAATACTAGTATCATGAAACTTTAAAAAGCATAAATGAAGAGATAATATGAGGGGTGGGATTTGCTAGTTCAAAGGTGGGGGCAGAATATAATATGTGGTCTACTTCACTTCTTATTAAGTTACTGGCAAAATGCAAAGATGATAATTGTAATAAAGGAGATGTTGGCTGCAGTCAACCTTTTTTGTCTCAGAGGTGAAATCTTAAACAGTCAAATGAGCATGAGAATAATATGGCCCCCATTAAAGTGATTTTAAATTTAAGCATAATTTTTGCTAATGCCACTGAGCAATGGGAATAATTAGAATGGTTTCAGTAATGCTGAAGATTTGAATAATTAAAGACGCAAGATTAATTTGAGAAGAGGCATCATTAACCTAAATCAAATATTAGATTTCTTGTAAAAGAGAAGGGTTTTAGCCATGACCACATTTTTCAGATAGAGAATCTCATTAAATACCATGGTTTGTGTTTTTCTCTGCTCCCACAGGATTTAGTTGCATGAATATTAAATCTGTGTATATTGAATATAAGCATTTAAATCCCATGATATGGCCCAACATTTTTGTACAGTGTACAGTATTAATTGAATAATCTTGTTTTCACTTTGGATAATAACAGTTACCTAAAGGTCACTTTCAGTCACATTTTTTCTAGGAAAAGAATAGTAAAAAATTCAAGCCTGATCTGGTCAAAGCCTTTTTTCCTGCTTGAAAATGTTACTCTCCAAGCTCCTTTTATTAATGTCCCAGCTGCTTTTTTTTGATGGACTAAAAAGCATTTTTGTGAACACCAAAGTAAAGAGTAAATACAGGACAGAATGTATATATGCTGTAGTGGGAACTGCAGTTACTACAGTTCACTCCAACAAGGGAGTAAATTCCTCAAAGGAATAATGAGCAGATCACTTCTGTTACACGGTTGTTAACAAACGTAGTTCCTTTGTGTTGATTAAAATGCAGAAATGGATAATTAAACAAAGAACTCATGATAAAAAATTGAAGTTTTCCTCCATTTACAGGAAAACAGTCTTTCATAAATATTGATTTGGACTATATTTTTTCCCCACAATGTGGTGGTATTCTATAAATATCAGTATCTGATAATGAGCACTTCCACTACTCATTATTTTTCTACTTGCAGATTTTAATGAATAGAAATGCATTCATTATATGGAAATCTACCTACCTGTTATGCCTTTGATGAAGCCAGTCCCTGATTTGAAATTTTGTCCACCATTAATGATATGCAAAGAACTGTCTTATCTTTAATGATATGCCTGAAGAATATATCAATGGAATTTATTAGATGCTAATTCATCTTCCATGAGTTACTTTGACAGCTAATTCTTACTTTTGCATCAGTTTCTGGAATATTGTTTCTGTCTTTTTTTTCCTCTGTCCTTCCCCACAAGAAGTTTCTCTGATGGAAATATAACTAATTTCTAAAACAGATTTTAGTAAACTGACTTAGAAAAAACCCTTTCCTTGTTTTGGAAGATCCTGAGAAGTATTGGATGTTGTGATGAATTTCCCAAGGCTGTAGGTCAGCTAACTTGAATTCTGACTGATTCGAAAACTTTTAATTGAATTGTTTTATTCACTGCTCCATCAGAAAGTCATCATCTTCCACCTTCACTGCCACAAGTTAAGAGCTTACATTGAAACAGGTTTGTCTAAGCAAATGCTAACTCTGTATTGAGGCAGCACTTACACGCAAAGTTAGACTTTTTTTATTCCTAAGTGTCTCTGTCTTCACTGATGCTCTTTCGGGGGCTACAGTTCTTCCACATCTGTACTCTCAGTGGCCTGAACACCAGTCTCTCAGTGAAGCTAGAGGTCTATCCCACTTCCGGGTGACTCGTGGTAAACACAATTCTCATAGCATTATTACCTTACTGCAAGCAAGTCTCCTCAATTCTCTATGCAGTGCTTCTGTTGGACTTGGTAAATTGTCCCTGCTTCTAATACCTAGAGGATGAACCTTCAAGACGTCCAGGAAGAAAGAGCAGAAGATAATCAACCGTTTAGATACCATATGTATTCTTACTGACGATGTATGCAGTCCTTGTGCTTTCTCTTTTTTCTCAAGTATAGCAAATTATTTTGTGTTGAATTTCACTGTCATCAGACCGGCAAGCCATGTCAGAAGGGGAGCTTGTTCCAAATATGAAAAATGACTCCTCCAAATAAGAACAGAAGAATCCATTTAATTTAAACCTGTTTGAAACTCTGTTTCCTGTTCATTGGTGTTTTGAATACTGGCTTTAAACTCTATCTATCTAGGATGTTCATATTAGATATTAGGAAAGGTCTGATCTGCTCCAGAAATAGTGAAATAATGCGTAGGTAAATGAAATCACCATCTGTCTGCTGGTTTAAGAAGGACTTAAACATTTGTTGGGAATTGATCCTGTCTTGGGAAAAGAACTCCAGGCTTGTTTTCTATGAGAGTAGGAGGGCAAACATACATTAAACTGGTAGTGGTTCCTTGCTAAGGCAGTGAACATCCAGCACATCTCATCTGGAAATGCATTTTCAGATCTGGTCCTCCTTTTTTGTATTGTCTGCCTGCATAGATACCTTCATCCATGGAGTTCCTGCAGGAACAGTGTGCCTTTTCCCCCAGGAAAGTGAAACTCCCTCCTTCCTAAGAAAGGGGAATTGCTATATGGACCTCCCCTGCACATACAACCTGGTTTGCAAATCTCTGTCCCTGCAGGCCATTTCTGTGGTTTAATTGGTAAGGAACCATGTCAGCATCTATCTCTCCACACTTTCTCTCTATTTCCTCAACCCCTACTTCCACTTCCATCATAATTCTTGCCCCTAATGCAAGAATTTTACCTCAAAACAAAGGTTCAGCTGTTTTTGGCAGGTTCTGATTGGATGCTTTACCTTCACCCTGTACAGCTTTCCACCTCATTCACCTCCAGCACAAGTGTTTGGATCAATTAGTACTGATGTTTGTTTCCCCAGAGTGACAGGCAGGCAGTGCAAGTACTTAGTGTGTTCCCCTGGACATTCATATTTTTAGCCCCTCCTCAGTCACCTTCACTGTCACCACCACAGCCACAGTGCTGGCATCTGAAACAGCCGCGGCAGCAGCTTTTCAGAAAAGACTGCATCAGCTAAGGCTGTCTCTTCTCTTCCTGAAGCTTTTTGTTCCTGTCAATGACTGAAGAGAAGGCTGATGAAGCGTTGCAGTGTTTTTTGTTTGTTTGGTAGTTTGGTTTTTTTGCTGATGCATTTATTTTTTATGGAAGCTGACACAGACTTCAAGACTGTTTCTTCCAAAAACATTCAGGACAATTCTCAGCTTCAAAACTGATCAGTAGAGTAAAGCCCTCTGTTAAATTCCATATATACAGGTACTAGATTTGGTTTGCTTGGCCTACAGACACATGGCTTGTTCTGTTCCTTATGCAACTATCAGTTTTGTGAAAAGTCACAAAATCAATTAGGGCAGAAAAGACCTTTCAGATCATTGAGTCCAACTGTAAACCTAATACTGCCAAGTCCACCACAAAACCATGTCCCTATTTACTTTGCAGCCAATGTTGAAATTTCTAGAACCAGAAATAAATTAACATGAATCAGCCTTGCTCCATAAGAGTTAAAACTGAGGGAGGACTTGGGATATGTTTCTGACTTTAGGGCCTTACTTTCCTACAAACTTCATCACAACCCAAACCTGTGGAGAGATTTTTTTCATTTCAGTCCTACTGTTCCTTCTTCAAGGGTCCAATATTTACATTTCCTTTACTTAATTTATAATGGCCTGGTCCCAGACCGTCCAGGCTTCAGATGTAAATTAAAGTAGAGCTTCAGTACTGCTTTTACATCTCTCACTTGCCCCCATGCACAGGAAGATTCATGATGGGATGAAGTGTGTGCTGTTGAGATCCCAGCTTGAGGTGTCAGAGTGGTCTGGCCTGTGTGGTTCCAAGACTTAGGACAGCTACTCTGGCTCAGACAGCTGGCTATATCAGAGTGGGTTCACACAGTCTCCCCATGAATGCCCCCAGGGCTCCCCACACCAGATGGGAGAATTCAGCACCATGCTGTGACATATGGCCTTACCTGTAAGATCAGAAATCTTGGGAGCTAGAGGGTGGAGACTCTTCATCAACACCTTTTACTCTAGATCACATTTTTATTGTAGCCTGTGAGACCAGCTGTGATTAGTGCAGGGAAATCATTAAATAATTGCACTAGTATTTGGTCTTCCTTACAGTAGCAACCAGCATGAAGCACTTTCATATGACCAAACCCCTGGTTTGATACTCAAAAGTTAATCAGTTTAGGGTCATATTCACTGAAAAATAGCTCATGTTCATCATTAGTTTTAAAAATATCAGCTCACATTAAATAAATCAAGCTTAAAAAATTAATTTCTTCCTATGTAAATATGGTGGGTGAGTATGTATACTGCTTTTAGTTAAGTATTTATTATCTGTGTTTTGGTTTTGATTGGGATTCCTACAGTGTATGAAAAAAACACAACAGAAATCTAAGGATTAGAAAACACTGGCATAAATTACAAACCTCCTCCCAGAATGCGACATTGTGAGTTGCCCAGGAAATTGCTTTCTCATCAAAACACAACCAACTCCACCTGCTCAATGAATGTAGAAGACATTTCAGAAATTGTCTCTATCTGGATGTGGGATGAAGAGTGTTTCAGGGCTTAGTGTCACCAAGCCCTCTCATCAAGCTCCCTCAAGCTCTCTCATTAGGTTCTTTGGTATATGTCATAGAGTCACAGAATGGTTTGTGTTGGAGGGGACCTTAAAGACCATGTAGCTTCAATCCTCTGTCCATGTGGAATGCCCTCTTCTAGTTTAAAGCCATTACCTGTTGTCCTGTCACTATATGTCCTTGAAATAAGTCCCTCTCCAGATTTCTTATAGGCTCCCTTTAGATATTTGAAGGCTGCTAGTTCTTTCTAAAGCCTTCTCTTTTCCAGGTTGAAAAACTCCAGCTCTTTCATCTTCATAGGATAGGTGCTCCAGCCCTCTGATCATCTTTGAGGACCTCTTCTGGAATCACCTTAACATGTTATTTAGGGCCAAGTTTTTAAATACATGTTGTGATATTGTGACATGCATACAGGTAGACACGTAGTATCTGTCCTTCTCTACTCTGTAATTCCCTGCTTCCTTAGGCACTTCAGAAAGGATCTTCAAAAGTATGTTGACAACTGGCTCAGGAAATAAGGTCTAGAACTACAAGTTATTGAGCCCTCCAGCTCCTACCAGGCTTAAATTATGAGCGCAAATTACCACTATGGAGATTGTTTAACATCTATCAAGTATGGGATTTGAGTACTTCAGTAAATTCTGCTGCACCTCTATGAACACCTTTCCATTAGATTTTTTATATCTAGTAATGTCTGGAAGATTGTAGACAACATTTCACCCAGTCAAAGAAGCAGACATCCTCTTAGATTATGACTTAAACACTGTCTGGGACAGTTCCGAGGCATTGCAGTGTGACTATACATTTTCTGTCCCCCGCCTGCTTTTGATCTATACAGGTTAACTCATTCTCAAATACTTCCAGAGAACTCCTAAGATTGTTTCTGATAGGCTGTTGCACACTGCCCCTCGATAAAATTCTCAGTGAACCTGCAGGTATAGATACAGCCCATTCTATGCTGGATGGCCATAACGGCCAGTTACTGGTGAAAACACCATTTACCAGTGCTCACCATGTCAGAAAAGCCCTACAACAACATGTTGTGCATATGTGTCACATGCTTCTGGCAATATTAAAGCATATATTATAGGTATTTTTTCCCTACATATACTAAAAATGACATAAAATTTCACAATTCCAAAGAGACTTCAGTTTTCATGTCCAATAAACCTTAGTACTATTAAACATAGTGAGACCATCTAATTTCCTTGTCATCTGTTGTTCTGGATCATTAATACAGTAAAGTATCTCCATGCATTAAGAGCATCCTTTGCACAGAATGAGAGCTCATTTTTCAGGAAGTTCTGATGGCAGGTATGCTTGCCAAAAATCAAAGCTCCAGAGATCAGTTCAAAGAAACTGCATCTTCAGGATGCTTTTATGTTTTTTCCACCCCACCCCACCCCCTGCAATAAGCAGACTTGACAAACAGTTCAAAGAGTTTAACAATCACTGAAACAATAATTATTATTAACAGCAACAATAATAATGCTTTTTTATAATGCCCCAAATAATTGACTGGAAAAGGCGTATGCCTTAATTGCAAAACTATTTTTGGTGCTGAGGGAAAAAAAAACAGCTCATAGTAAATGGCACTTTGGAGATGATATTTTCTCTCTTTTCCAATCTATTTTACAGCATTTTGGTGACTTTGTTGCTATTTTGTTTGTTCATCTTCCCATTTGCCAGATGCTAAAAGCAAATTGGCTGAGTGTGTATCTCTTTTAGCAACATAGACCCATAGACCAGATCTATGTATCTATAAAGCAGTTTGATGCTGAGGACATGACGTCTACCTTGTTTTAAGGAGGTAGGAAGGAAGGAATGGGGTAGCACTTAGGTCTAACCTTAGTCTGGTCCCATGAAGTGGAAAGCCATTAACTCTTAGGTATCTTCTGGACTGTACATTCTAGTTTAGCAGCAGACAGGTCATATACTCTGATACTGTTCAGCCACGTGAACTTGGCAGAGTAAGGGGTTGATACTTGGAGTTTTGCTTCACAAGTCTCTGTCTTTTTTGAATGAAAGTGCTAAGGTAGATAGATGCACCCTCTTACCCTGTTGCTGTGAGATTAACACAAAACAAACACTTCCAAATGCTACATGTTATTGTGTAGAAAAATGATGTAAGAAAACACTCTGTGTGTAAATCCCATCTATACTTCCTTATGTCACTGCTGCTTTCAAAGCTCCTTGTGATTGCTGCTGGCACAGAGATGAAATGAGTCAAAGCAGTCTAAAATAAAGCAAATCAAATACCCTTATTTGAAATGAAATTGGAAATGTCCAAGTTGAACGACTCTCTTGGTAGTGAGCTGAGTGCTAACATTAAAATTTTAGATTAATTTTTCTGTTTGTTAACAGCTGAGGTCTAGCAACAAAAGGAGGAATAGTGCTTTTGTGCAAATCAGCATAGCCAATTTGCACTTCCAGTAGACAGTTGGGCTTGTGAATATACCACATTTTCAATGCATGCATGTTTCTATCCAAAACGAGTAAGTATCCATGAGTTAAGAGCACATGTCCCTTTTCAGTGGCTGTGTACCATTATACACTTGGTGCTGGCTGGAGACGGACAAAGCAGTGAACAAAGTGCCCAGATGGTTTATTTTGCTCAGGTTAGCTGGTGTGATGGAAAAAAAACCTTGGAGTTACAAGCAGCTTGTCTGGGTTGAAGTCTTGCCCATGTATTAGTAAATCTGCCCAAATGCTGACCTTTCATGCATGCGGGTTGCTAGACTGTGAGCTTTACAGGTGTCATGGCTCTGTGCAGAGTAAGCTGCTCTGAGAGAAGAAAGAAAATTAAGCTTCAACCCAAACCAAACTGGAAATACTTCTTCCATTTAATCAACTTCTTTAATCATCATGAGTGGAAGTTCTGAGAATATTAATTTTTGGAAACACTTAAACAAGCATTAAATAGCTCCCCGAAATCTGAAGCTGCCCAGTGAAATTGAGCCTTATCAAATCGGAGACTAATAGCTCTCTTCTCTCCATACTCAGCCTTTCTGAAGCAGAAATTAGGTCCCTGGGGAAGTGTTATGTCAGAAATTTAAGCTCCTACAGAACTTTAGGCACATATAGACAGCAGCAGTATGCAGGTTTTGAGATTATAATTTTGACAGTAGTTGCTCAGACCAGATCAATAGCCAAGTGACACCTGTCCCCTGGTAAAGAAAAACCAGCATCAGGGAAATATATTTTTAATGAAGAAAATATTCCTGATCTGGTTTAACACAGATCTCACATACAGACATTGAGAGATTCAGAAAATATGTATCATTACCTGGATTTGAGCCACATCTTTGTTGTCCCATAAATTTTCTAGCTAATATCACAATGCATATACAACAAATAAAGAAAAGAGAAAGTCATGGTAAAACCTAGAATTTCAAAAAGACAGAGAACAAAAAACTTTCCAGACCAGAGATCAAACAGGTGTTGCATCTGACATTGCATCCTCTGGTTGGCAAAAGAAATAGAGACATAGCTATTTTCTCAGTGCTGCTGTTGCTGATGCAAGTTTTGACATCAAGAGATAAAGCCATTGACAAAACACCGTCAAAACCAGCACTTCAGATGGTGTAAACTGGCATTGTTTCATTGCCAGCTGCAGAGGTGCTACCTTAGACATATACAGAGAATTTTTTCCAATTGGCAAAAAAACCCAGAAGTTTTTCCTTGGTTTAATGGCTTCCAACTCCCAGGTCGGGGCCTGTCCTGAACAATTATTTGACTAATTTTTGTCTGCCTGTATAAAACCTAAGGAAACAGCCAGAACTGAAAAATGATCTCTTGATACTTTTCTATCAGCTGTACGTGGTGTAACTTTGATTCATGTTTCCAGAGCAATCTCAGCCAGGGAGAAGTGAAAGGGAACTCATTGGATGTGTAGCAAAGCATAGCCGTCTTTGCCCGACTCAAAAGAGCTGCTGAGTGAGGGGCAGGAGATCAGAGGACACAAGCATTACCAACATTTCACTTTGGTGAGGTGTCCTCCCCCCAGCTAGGATTTGGGGGTGAGCATAGATATCTCACTTATGCTTTCTACATTTGGACATTAATTGCATAGCTCCTCCTCTGTCAGCTGCAGTAGTTGTGCAAACTTGAGCCTCTATGTGTAATTATAACATACAATGTAAAAAAAGAGTGATCTTCAGTTTTAAGCATGAGTGAGAGTGTGAACACCAGAGAACTTCCCAAAAGCCCCTTTTTAGTGAAGGCTGTCATCTTCTTCAGAAAGCCATTAATGCCTTAGAAAAATGAACCTTGCCTTTGAAAAATAGGTAATGTAATCGTAGGATTAGAGGATAATTCAAGCTGGAAGGGACCTGATGAAGTCTGTAATCTGTATAATTTCTTACTCAAAGTAAGGTCAGCTACGAGGTCAGACCATGTTCCTCAGGCTTTCTCCAGTTAGGTCTTGAAAAATAACTATGGATAAAGACTGCACAGCAACTCTGGGCATCTTGCTCCATTGCTTGGCTATGCACATTCCCTCAAATATTTTTAGTGTTACTTCTTACTCTCATCAGTGATCTTTAACCTCTAGTTCAGAGGAGGGAGAGATGTCAGGTGAGATGAATCCTTTAAAAAATAAACAAAAGTTTGCCTATTCTGCTTAGAATATTTTGATTAAGGAGAGATTATTTTTTTTTTTCCCTACTGGAAGAGGAACAATTTTGCAAAATGTAATTTATAATTTTCTATAAAAACATCACTCTGTTGCATGCTTCTATTACCTCTGAGTTAAGGACAATTCTCCAGTAAGCATACATTTGCACTGATTCATAACACAGCATTTAAAGAATCCTGCCAGCGTCTGGTGCATCTATTGCTCTAATTTAACAAACTTACTCTCACTAAATTGCATTTCTTTATAGAGAGGGTGAATGGAGTGTAGGCTAATTTAAAAAAAGGTTCTTGCTATGAAGTCAGGGATTGTTGCGTTGGTGAAATCAAGTATTTTAAAACCTGAAACATTGGAAAATTGTTTTACCAGGAAAGGTAATTGATTCAGCTGCTAGTGAATAAGGCTGGAACCTGATGGTGCTGCAAGGATAATTCAAATGAAATACAGAAGTCAAGGTAAGATTAAATTTAAATTTTAAGATTTCTCATGTTCTGGAAAACAACAACTGTGCCTTGCTTTCATCCTAATGGCAAAACAACAATGACGTTATTGACATTTTCTTATATTTGATCAAATCTGATATCTGTTCAATTTTAAAAGATTTAAGTGTCTTCCAAACCAATCCTTTTCCTCCTAAACCATTCATGACTCAGAACAATTTACAGAAAGTGGTGGGAGGAAACTGTGCTGGAGACTGCCCTGTGAATGCCTAAGCATGGGGCAAAACTTCAGTATTGAAAAGAAAGGAAAAGGGTCTTCAAAAAAAGGTTATCTCTCATCTCCCAAACACTCTGTTCACTTCAAGTCCCTCTTACATTTCCAAAAACCAAATCTCTCTTTTTCCGGAGGTGAACTTTCAAAAAAAATGGTAAACAAGCAAACAAAATCAATATGCAAACCAATGAAACCACAAAACCTGCTCTGGAAAACGCCCAGGTTAAACAAAAAAGTGAACAGAACCAAGTGGTGTGCCTCTCTCCAGGTTTTCAGCAGCATCCAAACCATGTTTAGGCAGATCTTGCTGGCAAGCTGGAACAGCATGAGCTCTTTTTGGGTCGGCTGCACTCCAGCCCCACTAAAACAAATGGGACTCGTGCCACCCGGTACCTTCTGCCCTTACATTCGACAAAAGAAAACTTGTATGGTTTTCCGAACCTCCATTCTCTTTTATATGCAAATCAGCTGAATGCGTTTCTTTTCAGTACAAAGAGAACTGCAAACAACAGGAAAGAATAAGTACTAAAGACTGAATAAAGAACAAAGGATATCTGGTCTGTTAAATATAATTGAGAGCATTTCCACTTTTGGCAGGAGACTTCTGATGTCACAGTCTCACTCTGTGGGCAAGCAGGTTAAATTTTTTACCTATTTGCAGAATTTTGTAGCCCAAGGTGCTGGTCATGCAGAACCTAAATAAAGGCCAGTTGATACCAGCAGTAAATTTAACAGGTCCTTTTGCTGTGAATTTTCTTATCAATGTTGTCAGGTGTGCAAATGTGGAAAAATTTCTATGTATGTAATATAGACATGTACTTGCACTATTACACCTACTGTGCTGCAATAGATTTCCATCTTATGAAAACACTGGGAAAGTATGGAAGAAACTGAAGTGTCTGAGTGTTAGCTCAAAGAGGGGAGAGAGCAAAAGGTTTCATTGTCCTTTAATACAAAGTTTGCTCTAATACTCCAGAAGGCAATGCTGCCAGAGTAAATTAACTGCCAGAATAAATTAACATGAAGTTTATAAAACTCACCTATTCTTTTCCTGACATGTGAATAATGAAGTCTGAAATGTCAGTCAGTCAAATGACATTTGAAGATAAGTACACCTCCATTGGTTTTAGTTTATTTGTTGAAAACTAGTAGCATTTGTGTCCTAGAGGGTAAGTAGTTTTTACTGACTCTCTTTTTTTCTGTCCTTTAGAGTATTCATTCTAAAAGGCAAACACTCTTGATAAACTGTTCAATTAGGGGAGCTGATGTGCCAGCCTCACAGGGAAATTTAACAGTCAACAGAAGTAACAATACTCATCAAGTAATATTGTGACAGGGCTTGTAGAAGAAAAAAGAAAAGTATAGGTTGTATCAGCTTTATTTTCATTGAATACCAAAATTTATTATCTCCAGAAGTACATAGTGCCCATGATTTGTGGTAATTGATTCTGTCAAGGCTTTTTAGATGAATAAATTTTTTTTTATTTTTTTATTTTTAAAAATAATCTAATAATCTGGTTTTCATAATACATTGTTATCTCAGTGTCAGAATTTAGAGTAATTTTTCCTTTAAAGGTCAACTATTGTTTTTCATAATTCTAAAATGCACTTAATCCCATTTTCATATTTTGAAATATTTAAATGAATGGTGCCATAGCAAGGTCAATGTTTATTTCTAGGTTTTCTGAGGGAGAAAAATGGTATGTTCTGTGTTATAATACAACAGGGGCTGTACAAATATCTATAATGTATTTCATAGTTCTCATTGTGAATAATCAAAATGTGCATGGTTATGCAAATTCTGAAATAATATCATTCATGTATGTGTGGTTTTTAGGGAGGTGAACCATTTGAGAAATGTTTCTTTATGGGTACACTTCCACTAATCAGGCATCTCCCCTCCTTGCCTCCAACGCTTATATAGGAAAGAACTTCCTGAGTTCCAAGAAATAAATTAAAATAACCTAATTTACACTAAAAGTTGTGAGTTTTTTTGTAGTACTTTTTAAAAATAAACCCTTTCCCCATAGCAAATTTCTTCATTATTCTGATATAAAGATTCATTAGAGCCTTGATTTTTTATCATAGGGAAAGGAAAAGAAGAAAGGCACCAAATAAAAAATAGAGTTAACTGTGCTTCTTGCAGTACAGGGTTTTTTCCAGTTTCACTGGTGATTCATGATCTCATGTTATCCTCATCCTCAGTAAGAATGGAACAGAAGATGGAGGAAAAAGGGGCTTTTGCAGGTGTGGAGGAAACACTTAGAGAAGATTGCATATAAAATTCACTTAAACAGTAAAATATCATTTACTGTAGTCCAGCTGTTCACTTACGTATTTTTCTTTTAAATTTGGCATGAAAATGAGTGTATTATTTTTGCAGAGGATTTTTCTTTTCTCTCTTTTTTTGCTGTTCAGATGAGAATTATCAAATGCAGCTGGGGGATTGGCAGTACTTGGAAAGCTGAGAACAGCAAACTTGGGAAAGAAGGAAACAGGATATGGGATGCCAAGAAAAATACATTTCTGTGACACTAATATGGAGATTTTCAACACATTTTATTTGCTTTAAGAAAGAAAGAAAGGCAAATCAAAATGGTAAGCAATGACAGCTGTTAAAGTCTGCATCAGAAAAGTATATTTTCTTTACTTCAAATTTCCTCTGAGAACTTAATCTGAGCAAGAAGTTATGTACCTTCAACCATGAACTATTGGATAATGGTGCTGTGGATGGCTGGGTAACTGTCTCTTCCATTCCAGTGGCAGCTTATTTTCAATGAAATGTAAAATGTTCCTCATATGAGGTCTCTTTACTGTGTAATTGTTAAGGCTATCATTCAGGAAAGCATTCCTCTTGGGGAAAACAGACACACGCTTATCTCCAAGCATTTGTAGGAAGATACAGGAGTAAAGGTAGAATGTTTATGTATCACCTCTTGCAACAATTTTCCCTTTGAAGAAAATTAACCATTTAAAATTTTTTAACCTAATGTAAGAAAGAGTTTATTTTGCTGCTGAAATAAACCCAAGATTCAAATTCATTGGTCTTCATCACACTCCTCTTTATATACATGAAAAATGAAACCTAAAATCTGAGGTACAGTTCTTGTCTCTCTTTGTAACTGTTGAAGGAAAACGGACTGAGGTGATTTGTCTGGTTTAGGTACCTATCTTAGGAATGTATGAGCGTATGAAGTATGAAATCAAGAAAACAACTGTGGAAATTACAAATAGAAAAGTTTTTGACAAATTTGTTGTGAACGTCTTTCATAGTTTCCAGTGCTGGTGAAGAACAAGGCACGGGCTAAATTGCTTGCTTTCCAGAGTAACAGTTGGTGCCACGGTGGCAGCTGGTAGGATATGAGTGCATTTCTCCCCATTTGGTGCCTGTTTCCAAACTTCTGTCCATTCCTGACCTCCTTGCTTGTGTCCTTTACCCACCTCAGTAGCTCAATTGCTAGGCATGACATACCCATTCTCCTACTGCTTGCAAGAATAGTAATCAACATGGCATTTTGCACATAAGTTTTATAATTCCATTACTTGATAGCTCATATATCTCTTAGCTAGATATTTAGTCAATTAACTGCAGCCATGATCAATTGCTGTTCCTTGGCTACCTTTTGCATCATGGGACATGTAAACTTAACTGAGGAGCAGAGTGAGGGAGCATGTTAAACACCCTGAAACATGAATTTTCTCTATCCATAGGTGTCCAGAAGCCAAGCTGTGCTTTGGGTTCAGTTATATACCCTGTTTGGATTCATTTGACCAAACGTAGATATACATTGTGGAGATGCCAACAGTAAGACTTGCAGCTCTTCTAAAGGTTTCTCTCTAAAGCCAATGTACAGAACATCATGCTTCCAGCATACAATTAATTTTGTCTTAAATTAGTCATGTAAATCAGATCAGATAACTCGTGTCTCTAAAGCACCTGTTTCTTTCTATGAACTATGGGGCTTATCTCAGCTTGTGCCTACTATGACTTAAGATAAAAGTCACCTGAAGAATCACGAGGAATCATACACGAGTTCTTTGCTGGGGGACAGTCCTGGAAGGTGCTCAGCTCCAGCCTTTCTGGCTAGAGAAACCGGATTTGCAGTTATATAAGCTCCATTATTTTTTCCACTTAGATATGCACTGAAGAACAGAAGTTTGTGCCTGCAGGTGAAGAGTGTAGATGGTAGATGGGACTGGGTTTGGGAGAAATCTTGTTACTAATACCTCCTGCTTCTGTATTATTTTCTTTTCTCTCTCTAGTCATAATCTTTCATGATTTGCTCTTATTTCTTCCTGTTCTGAGAAATGTTATGATGATGCTCCTGTTTTTCAGAATAATAAAAAATCCCTTGCCTGGCTATCAGGGCACTTTCAAGTGATTGAGATATTTGAATGGGCTAGAGTGTTCAAACACTTGGGGAGAGATCATTCACATTGACGAACTTTGTTTATGTGTTTGTTTTGTAGGTCTGATTCTTCTGCTTAAGATATTAGAACCATAGAATAGAATCACAGAATAGTTAGGGTCGGAAAGGACCTTAAGATCACCTAGTTCCAACACCCTTGCCATGGTCAGGGACACCTCACACTAAACCATGTCACCCAAGGCTATGTCCAACCTGGCCTTGAACACCACCAGTGATGGAGCATTCACAACTTCCCTGGGCAACCTATTCCAGTACCTCACCACACTTACATTAAAGAACTTCTTCCTCATATCCAATCTAAACTTTCCGCGCTTAAGTTTAAACCCATGACCCCTTGTCCTCTCACTGCAGTTCCTAATGAAAAGTCCCTCCCCAGCATCCCTATAGGCCCCTTCAGATATTGAAAGGCTGCTATGAGGTCTCCACGCAGCCTTCTCTTCTCCAGTCTGAACAGTCCCAACTTTCTCATCTTTATATGGGAGGTGCTCCAGTCCCCTGATCATCCTCGTGGCCCTCCTCTGCACTTGTTCCAACAGTTCCATGTCCTTTTTACATTGAGGACACCAAAACTGTACACAACACTCCAAATGAAGTCTCATGAGAGCAGAGTAGAGGAGCCTCATCAGGTCCAAAGGACTTGTATGCATTCAGGACCTTAAGATGGTCTTGAAGCACATCCTCTCCCACAATGGGCCTGGAGTCTTCATTCTCACAGTCCCTGCCCAGTTCCAGGACCTGGGTGGTGTGGTCAAAATGTTTGCCAGTGAAGACTGAGGCAAAGAAGTCATTAAGAACCTCAGCCATCTCCAAATCCAGGCTAGCCAGTTCTCCTAATTAATAGCTACAGGAGAGGGCCCATGTTGTCCCTAGCCTGTCTTTTATTCGCAATGTACCTTCAGAATCACTTCCTGTTATCTTTCATATCCCTAGCCAAGTTTAATTCTAAGTTGTCCTTAGCTTTCCTAACATGGTCCCTATCTTCCAGCTCAACATCCCTGTATTGTTCCCAGGCCGCTTGTCCTTGCCTCTACCTTCCATAAGCTTCTTTTTCCCTCGAAGTTTCCTCAGCAGCTCCTTATTCATCTAAGAAGGTCTCCTGGCCCTCCTGCAGCATTTCCTTCTAGTAGGCATGTATCGCTCCTGAGCTTGCAAGAGGTGATCCTTGAATATCAACCAAGAGCCTTGGGCCCCCCTGCCCTCTAGGGCTATTTCCCATGGAAACTTGCTAAGCTGGCTCCTGAAGACTCTAAAGTCCACTCCCTTGAAGTCCAGGACACTGAGCTTGCTTTATGCTCTTCTCACTGTCCGGAGGATCTCAAACTTGACCATCTCATGATCGCCACAACCAAGGCTGCCCTGGAGTGTCACATTTCCAACCAGCCCTTCCCTGTTGGTGAGGATGAAGTCAAGCAAAGCACCTCTCCTTGTCAGCCTCTCTACTACTTGCAGAAGTAAGCTGTCTTCCACACAATTGAGGAAAATCCTGGATTGCTTCTGCTGGGCCATACCATCCCTCCAACAGTTATCAGTTTGATTTGTGTGTGCCATGAGAACAAAGGCCTGCAAGCATGGGACTGTTCCTGTCTGTCTATAGAATGCTTCATGCTCTGAGTCCTCTTGGTCTGGTGGTCTGTAACAGATATCTACAGTAATGTTCCCCATAGCTTTTCTCCCTTTAACCCTGACCTACAAATTCTCTGTTGACTGCTCACCTGCCCCCAGACAGAGTTCCATACTCTCCAGTCTATCTCTAACATAAATAGCAACTCCTCCTCCCCACCTACCAGGACGGCCTTTTCTAAAGAGCCTGTAACCTTCCATTCCAGCCCAACAGTCATAGGAGCCATCCCACCATGTTTCTGTGATGCCTATTATATTATACCCTTGTAAACATGCACACATCTCTAAGTCCTCTTCTTTATTCCCCATTTTATGGGCATTTGAAGAGGGACATCTGAGCTGAGCTCCACTTGAAACTGGCTCATTGGCTGGAGCAGCTGAAATATCTCTACATTGCTCTGAGAATTTATTGTAGGTGCCGGCAACTGACTGGGAGTGTTGGGATGGAATGATGAGGCCTTCCATAAACATGTCTAGTTTAAGGCATTCTTGATCCGTCTGGAGAGCCTCCTACCAAAACCACTCTTCCCCTTTTTTGTCAGAGCAGGTCTACTGGAGGTTTCACCAGCCTCCAAAAGACCTGGACTCTCAAAAAGAGTCCCATCTTCTAAATACCCAAACCCCTGACTATGACACCATTTTTCCAGCCATTTATAAACCTGGCCAATCCTCCTAGCCTTTTTAAGGCCCTCCCCTGTACCCTTGAGAATCGAAGAAAAGACTTTCTCAGCTGCAAAGCCCCTAACCACCTCTCCCAGGGTTCTGCTGTCCTTCTTAATCCTCTCCGTGCTACTGTTATCTATACCACTGGCACCCACATGGATGACTATAAGTGGGTAATAGTCAGTGGGACTTACTAGACCAGGCAGCCTCTCTGCAACATCCCTGATCTGTGCCCCTGGTAGGCAACACAACTCTCTTGAGACTGGGTCAGGCCAACAGGTGGGTGCTACCATGACCCACGGCTTTTTCCTGACAGCACCAGTAGTGTTCTTCCTTACCAGGGCATCAGCTGGCTGTTCATGTTGTGAGGTGTGTGTTTCCTCATTAGCCTCCTGCATAACTGTCTGAAATTATTATTATCAGGCAATATTGGTAGTAATTCACATATATATCATTCAAATTATTGCTGTTTTATTGCAAGTTTACTGTATAGATGGTGAAGATGAACAACATAGTGAATGATAGACCTCTTCCTTATGTATTTATTTAGTTGAATGGCCTGATTGACCTAATGTAAGCATACTGAGCAAATCTAAATAGGAGGTTTGTGAAGGGAATAGACGAACTGAGTTGGTTTTTGGATTTTTTTTTATATATATAAATACAAAGCAGGAATGGAAGAACACAATGTAAAGCTGTTATGTGCTCTATTGCTGCCATTTGCCCTCTCCACTGAGACCCTTACGTGGTCCGAAAAACAAGTTCCCTTTAGTAAAAATCCATATCTTCATACAGATTCCATGGAATTTCACTCATAATTGTTTTGTTTTGTTTTCATGCTATAATCTTTGCCTTACACCTTTTATTGTAAGTCGTCATGCATAGCTTCTTGTCCCCATGAACCTTCAGAGCCTAAGGATAACAGTCTCTCTTTACTATATAGGGCCCTATTTGGGTGAACAGTGAAATGATAACCCATAAAAACTCCGGTTCTGTGCCTGCACTGACAGTCATAGAGTTATAAAACTTATTTATGTCGGAAAGGCCTTTTGGTAAAGCTGCCATGTCACAGCCAGGCACACAGGAGCAGACTTGCACACAATGGCAAAGCCATAGACTCTCTGAAAAACCTTCCCAAGTCAGCCCTTGTCACAAAGGAGAGAAAATCTCACCTGGTAGAAAGGCCAGTTCCTTTCTCTACAGTGTAACAACAGAATTTTTGGGTTATTTAGAGACTATATGGGCACAGTAAACAGGATGAATGATACTGTGTATGAAATCCTTTCTGCAATTTAATAGCCTTAGTTATATCAGCTGTCTAAGTACTAATCCAATTTCATAAAATATCCAAGAATTTTGAAAGATATATTCCTTAGATGTGGAAACTAGAGCGAACCAGTTTAGATAGATGAGGTTGGTCTAGCTGTATTGCGCAGTTTCATGCAGCTTTTTCCAATATATTTTTTTCTTTTTTTATAAATATCTATTTTTATAAATATAATCACATGATATTTCCCTGTTTACAGTACTCTGATCCAATGTATTCCATGATTACATGTACTGATTGGTTTGGAAACAATTTGCAAGTTTTATCTAAAATCTGTTTTGATTAAAGTGAGCTTTCCTCTCAAACTAAGAAGCCTTGGATCACACTTCAGCTCATGAATTCTGGAAATGCTGTCTGAATAATTATCCTGGGTTCAGCCATAGCAGTCATTTTTCTCCTTCTTTGTAGCTGGTACAATGCTGTGGTTTTGACTTTCAGCCTGGGAAGAGCGCTGATAACACCGATGTTTTCAGTTGCTACTCAGTAATGTTTACTCTGATCAAGGACTTTCTGAGTCTCATACTCTGCCAGGGAGGAGGGGAAGCCAGGCGGAAGCAGAGACAGGACACCAGACTCAAACTAGCCAAAGAGGTATTCCATACCACAGCACGTCATGCTCATTATACAAAATGGGCACAGTTACTTGGAAGGGCTAGGTCACTGCTTGGGTCTGGCTTGGTATCGGTTAGCAGGTGGTGAGGGGTTGTATTCTCTTCTCTTGTTATTTCACTCATCAGTATTATTATTGGTGGTAGCAGTAGTGGTTTTGTGTTATATCTTAATTACTGGACTGTTTTTATCTCAACCAGTGGGAGTTGCATTTTTTCAATTCTGCTCCCCATCCCTCTGGGAGCAGGGGGATGAAAGGAGAGAATGAGGAAGTAGCTGCATAGTTCTGGATTGCTGGCTGGGCTTAAATCATGACAATTCCTTTTGGTGCCATATGTGGGGCATGAAGGGTTGAGAAAACAACAGATCTGACCAGAGTATGTCTAATCGTATTTTGTGATAAGCATTCATTGTTTTGGATTAATAGTCACTCATCATAATGCTGATTTCTTGGCTCTCAAAATTGTTGCTCTTGATCTCACAGTTTCAGCATGTTGTACATTACTTACTGAGAGGATTTGCTGTTTTAGCATTAATCGGCTGGGGGCCTTGGGTGAGGGTTCTTGTTTCATTGTGCTTAATGGTAATGACTTGTAATACAATTGTTATGGGTTCAGCAGTAGCAGTCATTTTTCCCCTTCTTGGTAGCTGGTGCAGCGCTGTGTTTTTAACTTGTGGCCTGAGAACAGTGCTGATAACACCAATGATTTTAGTTATGGCTTAGTGATGTTTGGTCTGGCCAAGGACTTTCTGAGCCTCATGCTCTGCCAGGGAGGAGGGG
>JANRGW010035931.1:0-33200 GCA_024733675.1 Psilopsiagon aymara
CGCCGCCGGCGGCTGCTGCCCCCCGCCCCTTCCCGCACCCAGCAGTGAGACAGGCCCGGCCCCACAGCACTCTGCCCTGTACCCCCAGCCAGCACTAAGGGATGGGCTCACCCCTCTCCCGCCCTGCAGCACCCCTGGCCCGGCCCCGGCCCCTTCCCGCCGGGGTCCCGCAGCGCAGCCGGAGGCAGCGAAGGGAGCGCGCCCCTCCCGCCGTCTCTCTCTTCCTGGCATAACACCCTTCCTCAGCTCCTCCGAAACGTTTATTTTCCCTGGAACAAAAGGGGTGCGGGACGGGGTGGGGGGAATGTGTGTGTGTGCGCTCATTCCCAGCAAAGACCCATCATGGTGGTGACATATTTCATACTCGGCTGTGAGAAGCCGGGGGGAGCATCACGGGGCTTTCTCCTCCTTGTCCCCCGGTGGAGGCACTTGGAGGGAAGTGTGTGAGGGCTTTGAGGGGATAAGACAGAGCAGCCCTAAAGAAGAGCTTTGCAGCTGAGTGGCTGACTGAATCCGCCTTACCTATGTACGTAGGGTTTCATATTCATAGCCGCCGCCTGTGCGTTGATACATAATCTCTCCTCGCCCTTGTTAATTCTCAATAGATGCAGAGATAACTAATCCTCCCAGCTAGATAGGCAGAGGCAGATTACGGGAGTGCAATCTCTCCACCGATCTGCCGGGGTGTCCGCATGCACCGGTGGATGGAAAGAGGTTCCTCAGGGTTTCTTTCGCAGGAGCACGCCGGGGTGAGCAGATGCCTCGCCTACCAGGGGTCGTAGAAATACTCGGTGAGAATAAACATATACGTATCTCTCGCGTATTTGAGGCTACCTACATATAGTACATCCTGTTTTTTACTTACTGCGCCCACTTTCTCTCAATCTCCTTCCCTACAACGTGCCCGAGTTTCATACAAACACGTTCAAGCTTTTCTTAGAGAGGAAAATTACGGGAAGAGGGAGGTGAAAGATTAGGTACATCGGGAGATTTAAGAAAACCCCAATAACCCAAATCAGCACTAGAAATTACTTAGCTGCTGGATAAAGAGACCTATTTGCCATCAATTGAGACATTATTTTGATGACCCCCAAGAGCAGCCGTCCTTAGCGCCAGCCAGCATTTACAGCCAGAGTTACCTGGGCTCCTCTTTATTCTGATTTCTAGCATGAATGTTTCAACCAACCGCAAAACAAAGCGGTCTTAGTATACCTGCTAAACTTCGCCCCGAGTGTGCTTATCCCTGTTGGCCCCCAGTCCGGGGATACCCAGTTTCCCACCTCGGCTTCGGGGGGCATTGGGCCAGTGTGGCAGCGTCCGGCCCCGCCTGAGTTTGTGAATGTCCGTCCCCACAGGTGGGCTGACACTGCAGCCGCTCGGGGAGGTGCCCGGACTGGCCCCAGGGGAGCGGCCCCGCTTCCCTCCCAGTCCCGTTCTCCGTCCTCCTGGTTCCCCTGGGAATAACCCCCGCGGGAGCACAGGAGCCTGCCAGCCGCAGCTCTGTGCAATCGGGAACCCTGCCCCCGGCCAGGAGCGGGGGGGAAGGTAGGCTCTTCAGATGCCACCTCACTACTCCTCGGTGAGTATTAAACAGCATTGACTTCCAAATGAGGACAAACCTCTACCGCCAAAATAATAATAAACTATTCTTGAAACCCAAGTCTCTTACGGCGGGTCTTTAGAGACGATGAAGCTCTCATCCCTGCAGTCGGATTCCTCCCACCTGCGACTTCCCCGTGTTCTGATGTCCCGAAACTGCCCGTACTGTTTGCGATCTTTGTTCTGCTGTTAACCATACAGTACACGTCTGTTCCCACACCAATGTATTACTTATGCAAGCAACTTTCCCTGGTAAAGAGTACCTTCACTGCTGTTCTGCCCTTCCAATGATCAAGTTGTCTCCTTGACTGTAAACTAATTTTCGGGGGGAGCACGGGACTTCGGCAGTGCATTTGAGTTACAAGAGGAAGGTGGCCCATGTTTCCTTGCCAAGATTTTTCCCTTCTGTTTGTGACTGTCCTATGTCAGTGAAGTCGCTAAGGTTTATTTCTATCAGTAGGTTCGGAGCAAATGTTGAATCTTACACCTTTGTGCTGCGGCTGTGAATGAGACGGTCGCTTGCTCGAGAGTTACCGTATATCAGAGGGGAAACAGCTCCCTGAGTCCAAATAGGGATCGTGTATTAGGAAACAGATTCCCTAGCAGTACTGTTCAAACTGATGCTTATTTATCTCTTCACAAAATCAAGATACTCCTCGGTGTCATGCAACATCCTAGTGTTACGTCCCGAAAAGGGTAGGAAAAGTCCAAAGAAGTGAAGGTGGCAGGTTGGAAAAGGCAGTCAGGAAACAAGCCACATCACCTCTCCAGAAGAAAAACCTTCTTATCAAAATAAAGCGCCAAATAAACCACAGATCTATACGTGATCAATACTGATCTGGACCCAATCTGTTCCTCCGCGGCTGCATGCGGATCCTGGGGCTGCAAGTGCGTGTGATTACAGAGAGTAGGAGGGGCATTTTCTAACAAGGGTGCTCACTGTATCTGATCTCCAAATTATCCGAAGAGGACAGATGGCCCTTCTGATCTTATAATGAGAGCAGGGAATGATTATCAGTCTGAACCAAAAAATGATGCTCTGTGACATATTTTCACAGTTCTGAAATCTGTGCTTGCACTTATGCTTCGCTTCATATCCCTCTCCGTTTAATTTAGGCATCGTTTGGGATTTCGGAGTGCTGTGTGAAATCCGTTCCTTTATCTTTTGTCTATGTGTCTCTGCCTCTCTCCCCATGTATCTATGTAGGACGTGCACAGACACAAAACAAAGGAAAGCAAAAGGTCACTTCACAGGAACTCTTAAGCCAAATCACGCTTGGCAAAATATTTATATATAAATATATTTGCCAATAATTAAGAACCCCAGCTGCCTCACGAATGCCTAGATTTTATGTTTGCTTCTTGGCAGTGCTGTGGAGCTGTTGCATTCCATCTTTGCAATTACTGCGATACGTGGTGAGTCAGTCCAGACCCAAGCTCCCTTAGCAAATAAATTCCTACTTGTGTACTTACATATTTGGGTCTTGTATTCACCCTTTAACTCTCTCTCTATATATGTATATATTTATAGATATTTTTCCCCTAGAAGCGTCTACATCAGAAAGCAGAATCCTCCCTGGGGGAGCAATGATGGCCAAGCAAATATAAAGAGTGAGATTCCTTTCATTTGCAGATTGCTGCGACTTTTCAGCCTGAAAACAGTGTTAATTCACCTCTGTACCTCGAAGCAAGTGCTACAGAGCAGATCGGCCAGGGACGTTTCCAAACTATCTCTGGTGACTGTCAGAAGTCGGGTCTCCATCTCCCGGCTCAAGTCCCTCGGAGGTGAACTTGCCACAGCAGAGAAGTTAGGTCAGTACAAACAAATTAAATCGGGGAACAGCTCAGTGGTTACACAGTCATTTCACTCTCTTATTTGCACTGTAATATTGCATTACCCTCTAATTGTCACATATACTTTTCGCTCTCCAAATACGAAAGACAAACACGGAATCCATTGGAAGATGCGCCACTCTCCGAGGCTGCCGCCGGCCTGGGTTAAGAAAGGTTTTTCGGCGTGTTCTTGCTGCCATCTACTGGTCCCAAAGCTCTGAGCCACCTCTTCGTCCCCAAAACTTCCCTTTATTTTCACAGTCGAGAAGAAAAAGGTCTGCTGCAAACAGTGGGAAAGGCAGCTGGAAGAAAAAACAGCGGTAATGTGGCCAGTGACACCCAGAGGTGGCCACACCATTCCTGTTAAGCATAGGGAATAACTTCTCTTTCCTTTGCTGGAGATACATTCACTATTTAGAGCTAAGCACCTGAATCTATCTTTGCAGACATAGCTCTAGATGTAAGGTGATTTTATAAAAGAAAGGCAATTTTTTTTTTTTTTTTGGTGTTAAGTGATTCTAATAGTACATTCTTTGAAGAAAAAACAGAAAAAAAAAAGCTTAGATGTTCTATATCATTATCATTGTCACATTTAAAGCCAGCTGTTACCAAAGTTTCCCTGCTCCCTTTTCCCTCTTCAGTACCTATCTGAATTCCACCCCCAAACCATGGCAGGAGGTGTGCCATACTACAGAAGTAACAGCAGTGTGTATTCATCTGCATTTTGTCAACACTTTCTTTAGAAAGTACTTTGTTTTCATAGCAGAAGCATTTCCCCTGAGGTATCATCTCATGTTATTGTCTGTTTACTTCCAAGTGACTGCTTATTTGAAATAATGACACCATCTAGTAATTTCAGTCCATGAAACACATACAATATACATAAACAACTTCTTTAAGGAATGTGTGGTTAGGAGAAATGGATAGAGTAATACGTATAATTTCCATCTGTAGATTGCCTGGGCCAGTCCCACTGAGGGCTTAACTATCACTTAACTACTGAGATACACAGTGTATAGCAACTGCCCGTGTCTGTGAGGATATCAAGCAGCTTTGGGCCTTGGGCCCAGCAGATACCTCAGGTCAAGCAGCCCACCTCTAGCCCGCTTGCAGGGCCTCACTCTGAGGGCACTGATTTATCTTAAAAATATTGCCACCATCATGGTCTGTGGGGGTATCCTCCAAAACAGGTAGGGTATACCCACAGTTATCCATAGAAAACCTTTCTTCTTCCATGTGACAGAAATCCAACTTAAGGATTTCCAACTAAGAGCATTGACTGAATGGGCTATGCCTTTCTAGAGCAGTGACTTAGGTAAGTCTAAATTCCTTTAGTGACTGAGGTTTTATCTTTTGGAGATAGGTTTCTGAGGTGGCCTTTCTGAGTCACCTTACCATCTCTGTTCATAATTCTGCCTGACTAGTTTAGTCATTCGCTAGCTCCATGTGACAGCTTCTGGGGTACCTGCCCTTTGGCACCATGGATCTCCACATATCTGAGTTTAAAAACCCAAAGCTTAAAACTCTGCTCTGCAGAAGGTCATCAACAATGCAAGCAATGCAGTGCTGAGAGTTTAAGTTGCAAGTGCTTTACTCTGAAAAGTCAAAAGCCAGCATGGTCTTTGCGCAAGGAAATTGAGACACAGAGAAGAAACACTCTGCCTACCATCATACAGCTGCAAATCAAGGAATAAAGCCCCAGTATGTGGATTTCTACCTGACCTTGACTTCTTCACTATGTGACAGAGCACAGGGATCTTTTTAAGGATATGCAAAGAATTATAACATGTATTTAGAAACTGTAGATTTTTGAAGTGAGACCAAAGACATTTACAGTACGTCATAAAACTTGCATGCCCTAGTGACCTCCTCCTGACCTCCTCTATGCACCTGCCTATTTTGGCAATCTTCAGTGAGATCTGAGCAGAGGAGTGGTCTGGTGTGAGATACCTGAGGTACTGATCAGCAGAACAGGGCCTTCACAAGCCGGCAGAGAGGCATATCCATCTCTCCAAGACCTTTGACTGTCACTCCATCTTTAAGCTCTGCTTATTTCTGATTCAGCAATGTGGTACTGATAGTACCTGTGGGAAGCAGATGTGACAGCTTCTGGCTCCTAGGTGACTACCTAGTCAACCTTGGAAGTTACCTGATGCCTGCATTACTTTTGCTGCTGTTAGTCAGAGTTTGAATGTTCACAGAGATTCTATCTCAACATATATGTATGCTATTGTATTAACCAGAATATTATAAGTATTTAACAGGACAGCTAAAAAACAGTGGGACATATTTACTGTACATTCTGCTTTCCTAGTGTGACATCCACATGAGAGCTGCAGTTCATGATCACTTCTTTTTTAACCTGATAGCCGCTTTCACTTACACTTACAAAATGCACTAACACACTGCAAATACAGTGCTATAACAGCATTTACTAGCTGCATGTACTCAACCTACTTGCTGCTGTAAAATACCTGTGCTTCCTAGGGTGAACAGATGGCCATGGAAGATGTTACACTATATCTCTGGTTCTGCACATGAGAAAATTATTTTTGGGCAGTATAGCATATGATCATATGGGTCCTCTGTGACTGAGATGCAAGCATGAAAAGAACAGAGCTGAGGCATGTTCTCAGCTTGAGTTGCAGTGGATGAGAAAGGTTTGTGTCATTTTGCACTTTCTGAATGATTCAGAAATCATGGCAATGGGCTTTGTGCTGAGACTGTCAGCTAGCTTCCATTAAATAAGAGAGTACTTTTATTCAAGGGAGCAGTCCAGAGTCTTGTGTAAGTGAAGACATCATGAAGAATTCTGAAAAGCCCAATGGAAACAAATGTTATTGTTGTTTTAAATAATGTTCAGCCTATGACACCGTGAAACATAATGAACAGCCTGAACATCTTGCTGCATCACTAATTCATAGTAATAATCTTTTTTCCAAGATGGTTTGCAGTACTTCTTGTACTAACATGTAAGTGGTACTCTGAAGCCAATCAATGCCTACTATTCAATATAATCAGCAGATTTCAAAAATGAGGGATTTTATTCTATGGAAATGTTAACATATCAAGGTGGTTTTTCAGGACAATAAAAAGGCAAAATTCTGAAATATTAGGTACTCAGGAATACCTACGTGAACCGCCAAACTCTTCCATTTCATAAGGCTGGAACACTCTGCTGCTATGGATTTCTTTTGACTGAATAATTTCAGTTTTTCTACTCTATTAATATAAATTATAACACCAAAGGGAAACACTTCAGCAACTGAGAAGTGAAATATTCCAGTATTCTTTGCAATTCATAGAATTTTCAGCAACTGGTATTGAAAATGACAAATTAGAACATTTTTAACCAGCTCTAATTATCAGGTAACAAAGTGGCTAGATGGATAGAAGACTGACTGCTCTGCAAAATCATCATTTACACTGAAAGCGATCACTCTTATTATTATGATTTATGTGCTAAAATATGTGTATAAATTGTGAAACAAAGGAACTTGCATTTAATTTTAACAGTATTCGTAGTAGAACTATTGAGATATTGAGACCTTAAAAACACCTTAAACATTATCTAAGCTCAGATTCCTACAGTCAGATCAAGCACAATGGAATAAATAGGATTTATTTTTCTTATTTTGTTTTGAAAAAAGGAAAACATTACCTTGTTTACAGTCTAACAGTGGTCTTCAAAACTGCTATGAAGTTAGATGGAGATGAGCAGCTTTGCCATGCACCTTCGTACATGAATTGCAAACCCCCCCTCCTGGTACTGAGCATTCATTTGGGAATGACTCAGGCTTCCCATGTCAACCTGATTTATTTGGTGTTTGTCTAACAGTCTTGTTCCAGAGATGATGTGGTGAAACAGTACCTCCTAAAGAATCACCTGCTTCAGAGCCAAGTTCCTAAATCCCTTACAGAGCTGTGTACCCCAATGCATGGCTGCTCAAACGCTTGAAAACTTTCCTTTTCCCTCCAAATTACATTCAGAGAATTTTAAACACTTTTCGATCTGTTCACCTGAACTATATCTGTTGAGCTACCTTTCTCTTTGATTTTTCCGTGTTTGTGCCAACGGGAAGCATAAAAAGAAGTTTCGCTTTCACTGGGGACCAAAGCATCTCTGTGCTAAATTTGATGCTGCAGAGTGGATAGATGGATTCTGAATGAATGAATGAATACCAATTTTACCCCTGTGATATACGCTCTCAGAAAATACTCCACGGCCCACCTTCCCTTCAAATATATGGAAGTGACATCTTTTCTGACCCCTGCTGGCTTCTGGTTGGACTGATTTGGTCTTAGCAATAGTGTGTGATATAGGAAATACTGGGTATTTTAGAACTGAAGCTTGACGTGATAAAAGTTAAACCTTGTTGAGCAATATGGATAATCACGTTTCATGGCTTTCAGATGTTCTTGCTGCAGCATAAAGCTCCATAAATATTTAGAAGAGGGAGAAATGGTCCATTTATGCCTGTTCTGTGTAGCATTGTTTTTCTTTATTGAAGCTTCCTATTTGGTGCATGACAGCAGCAGTGTAGATTTCAAATAGGAAACATATTCTTTTTCTCTTTTTATGTTTTTCAGCCGAGTTTCTTGTAACACACTCAGGTGATCAGAAGATGAATTCTATTTTAACACCCACAAACTGGAAGATATCAACAAAGAATAGCTGCAGAAAAATAAAGAAATAATCCATGACAGTGTTGAGAATGATTCCCAGAATTTTAAATACTTGTTAAAGGCTTTGCTGTATTTCACTTCAATAAACATCATGCTCCAGTTACTACTTGAAACCATAGGGGCATTATCCTGTGCAGCACTTATCAATATTTTAACATGTGAAAGTCAAATGATGTTGAAACATTGAACTATATTTCCATCTGTGCAAGATAAAATGGTACAAATGTATCCCGTGTAATGGAATACTACATCCCCAGTTACTTTCTTACAAAGTGATACCTGATTCCTCTGTATTTTCTGTAGTTGTTTCCATTGCCCTGATGGTGCCCAAAGGAAGACTGTCTTCTAAAAATACAGTTTATATAGTATTTAATGAGTTTTAACTCAATCTGCTTTAAATCCAGAGAAAACAAATGCTTGGAATGTGCTGTTATGGGAATTTTAAGTTGCCCTTGTCTTGGTGTTAAATCTTTCTGTGCATGCGTGGAAATGGGATTGGTACCAAAGACCCTGAGGGTGGCTACAGCAGAAAAGTACTGTTCTTGTAAGAGGCTCTAGGAGCTTTTGCCCAGTGGAAAAATGGTTGACATTGTCTATGTACAGCTTTGTGGGCAGTAACAGAACAGGACTGCATGTCCCATCACGTGACAGGAAGCAGCAAAAGAAAAGAAGGAGGTTGCTGCCAAACGTCAAACATTTCAGTGGAATTTCTCTGAAACCTCTGGGAAGACAGTCCCAGGTATGTAATGTAACCTCCACACACCATGGCCCCAGAGCCCTCTGTGTCAGGCACATCTAAATGGCTTATCATGTATTAGACCAATTACCTAAACCCAGGAAAATCCCATAGGACCATGAGCCAGGAGAAGGAACACTGCACTCAAATGGCTGCCATACAGGCATGATGTCATAAGACCATGAGATCCATGTCAGATGTTAGCCATACTACTCAGTGTGTCACTTGAGAGCTTGCACCCCAACAAGATGTTCTTTTACTGGCAACCCATCACAGATTAATAAGATTAATATCTCTTCTATGAAGTCATCCTTTGTTTCTTATGTTATTGCTAACACTGGGGACCTTCCATCTGTCACTGCATTCCTTTTCCTGGCCTACATCATGTCAGGTTGTTTTGTTACATCATCTCCTTGTTTCTTCTGGTTTTCCTACCTGAGGCCTTGGCTTTTATTCTCATGTCAATCAATCATTTACTTTATTTCTTGGAGCAACCTGCAGCTTTATCTCTCCATGGTCATGCATCTACATTTCTTTCACGATCTTTCTAATGAAGCTTGGAATACTGCCTTTTGCTATTGCTTTAGAAAATGGTTTGAAGATTACTAAAGCTATTAATTGTGGGGCTGCTTCAAGCATTTCTCTCCAGTCTTTTAGGGGCTACTCATTTAGTTATCATGTTTCTCTGTCTAGCCATAGCACTATGAGGATATGTGAAAATGACTCTCTGTTCTCCTGACCATTTTTTTCTGTGCTAAAATGTTGTTACATTGCAGCATTGCAGGGCTGGACTCTCTTCTCCCCTGATCTGACGTCTAGGTGTTTAGATAGACCCATGAGTCAAACAGCGAGCCAAGGTAAACAGAAAACTGGCAGCACGGTTACTTGACCAAGCCCCTTCATGTGGTTATAGCTCCTTTCAGTTTCGCCTGTGAGAGAAGCAGTTACACAGGCTACACGAGGCATGATGATTCTATCTCTTTGCACATTCATACAGTATCACATAGCAATCAGATCTGTGCTTGTAGTGTCCTGCTGATCTGTGGTGTCCAGAACTTCAGAGTATCATTTATTCATGTGCCCAGTGAGAAAGCTCCTCTTGTTTCCTGGGTTTCCAGCCTCTCACACTGGCCTTCAATCGGTTTCAGTGAGTACAGTCAATCATTGGACACACTTCTTCCTAGGGCTTTGCTGACTCTGCTTTATACTTTTTATTCTCCTTGTGAGGTATGCACAGCCTATTACTGCTGTTAGCAATGTTTCTGGGAATGGATTTTAGAGGGCTTCCCATCCATCTTGAACTGACTTGACACATTAGGCTGTAAGGGGCTGTGCGTGCATCCCTTAGAAGGGGTGCAATCATTGATTCAAAATGTTTCTTCTACAGTGCGTGCATCTAGTTTACCTTCAGAGCTGGTGAAGTTATACAGCAGATTCACTGATGAAGCAGTTAAGATGGTGGGAAATGACAGCAGTGACTAGACATGAGACAACATCTCTTGGAAACCTATAAGGCTCATGTGGTTACCAGGATTCACCATGGAAAATTGTTCTATCTTCTGAGATAAAGCAGGCAACACTGGAATGGAAACACTGGGCCTTCATGAAAGATTTTGATTTTTCAAACTCTTGCACAGATCTCACCAGTACATAAACTCCCTTAAGTCCAGATTAACAATTTACACTTCCAAAAACATCAACCAAGGTTAAGTGTGGAGATCATAGGACGTTCTGGAAACTTGGCCTTTGATTTGTGACATGATTAGACAACAGTAAAATCAGCCTATGATCAGCTTTTTATTGTGAATGGTAAATAAATGCTTTTAACCGAGATTGGAGCAGAAATGTCATGCCTGGATATTCATTCCTGGGTGCCTGCGACTAAGCTGGACACAGAGGTGAATAATGCCAAGTGGCTTGTGTGACACCAAGGTCAAATGTTCCATATTTGAGGCCCAGGTGACCCTGGCTTCTCTTTGTTGTATACCCCACAACTGACGTTGCCTGCAAATGTACATGGAAGTCCATAAGCAAGATGCTGTTAGAATGTGCTTTTGTGAATTTGCTCTGTCTTATAGACAGATTGCTGGGCTGGATGGATCTTTGCACTGATTCACTATGGCCACTCTTAGCACTTAAAATAGAAGGCTCTGTATTTCTGAATAAAATGGCAGCTGTCTGATGGCTAGTGTTCCATTCTAGCTTCCAGGCCAAAGTGGAAAACCATATTTGAGTCCCTTCCCTTTGAACCTGGCAGCTGGACCAGGCTCTTCCTTTTGTGCTGGGAGTCATGAGCAGCAAAACACATATTCAATCTACAGCACAGACTCTGCTCTAAAAGATTTGGGATTGTGCCAACGGGGAATAAAACTACATTTTGAAGTTTTTCATGCTGCTGTAAAGGGAATGATGCCTGAAAGTGCAGGGTGCATGCAGCTTCCTGATGCCTTCTCTAGCAGTCTCTCCTGCAAATGTGTTTTTCCCAAGTTCAGATGGAGGAAAGATCCAAAGCCTTACCTTCTTCATTTCCCTCTTCACCTGCAGAAACTGCTTTTGAAGAGGTAGGTGGTTGCTTTGGTCAACCATGCTGGAGGTATTAGGATGGGGTTTGGGACCCAAGATAAAGCAGAAGGTTGTGGAGTCTCTGTACAATTGCATGTCACTTATTTTGGCAAGATCATCCTGCACCTGGAAAGGCAGGCAATAAAACTGCAACCTGTTTTCTACCTAACATATGGTATCTAACCCCACTGGAGTCTTGTGCTTGGCAAGCAAAAGCACTGCAAATTTGATTTAGGCACATATTCAATAGTAGTCATATGGTTTCCACACACTTTCCTTTGGAGACAGGCCAGTATGCATAAATAAGGGGATATATAATGCCAGTAGTATGGAATTCTCTTCCTCTTTTCAGCTTTCACTAAAAATTAGGTGTCTTTGTTCAAGAACACAAACCATTCCTTCTGGCAAAACAACCCCCAGAACCCTGGCTTTCCATCCATCTTCCCTGCTTGTATAAAGCAAGTTATGAAGTTTAAAAGACGACAAAAAGGACAGGAAAATGCATTCATACACTGTCGCCTTTATTCATGTTTTGTTCCCTTCAGTATTCACTTCATTATTTATTTCAATAAATGTTATCTGAAGTTCAGAGGTATGTAGGCATCCTAAAGCAAAGGCAGCTGTAAGGACCTGGTATCTTTGAAAATAAGCTGTGTTGGACATCCGTGTTTGAGTTTTCCCTTCTTCAGTTTACCTACCCCAAAAGCGGAAAGCTGTACCCTCTAGCTGACTTGGCTGCTGCACTAAGGGATTAAATTGGTGATTAGAAAAGTATTTTGAAGTTCCTATCTGAAAGACAGTGTCTAATTGTGAGGTATTATGGTATTTGAGCGATAACATACAAGTTCAACTTATGCATTGCGCTATGTAAAAGCAGTGCATTAACCTTTTGGATCAAATCACAATTTCAGCTTGGGATGGATTAGAGATCTCTCTAAATGCATTAATACATGCAAACGTAGCCAGACTGATGAATCTATTTACTCAAGAGACAAGCTGCCATGGTGTCACTGTCAGCAGGAGCCAGAAAATGAGGAGACTGTGTCAGGGCATGGGTCAAGTCAGTAGTAACAGCTACTGTTAAACAATTCAACAGCTCTGCAGTCTTTCTTCCTCCTCCTCTGCTGTCTATGGCAAATGATTACCTGGGATAGGAACAGGAACATTCTGGCAATGTCATATTTTATGCTATTTCATGTGTGTCTAACTGCCACGAGCTCCAACTAGTATGTACTAATATGTACTTTTCTTCTACCCTTGAGTTTGGAAGTTTCATCCATTTAATTATTACACTTGAATCCAGGAATCTCCACTGTATTGGCAAGAGTCGTTAATAAGCTGGCCAAGATCTGGCCATGAACATGCTGAAGAATAATTGTGAGCTATTCGGACACAAAACAGATCCCGTGAATTCATACACCCAAAATCTTGACTATATTTGGGATCTGGACACACTCAGAAATAATTCACCAGCAGTGAAGAAACTTCAGAAGAGCCCAGCTCTATGCATCATCAGGCTACTGAATGCTCAGGTGAAACAACTGTGCTGCAGTCTGCGGGTTGCAAAACCAGTGCAGAATCAGTGTAAGCTGTCACTGACTGGACACTGAAGCCAGTCCATTTGTGGGCAGTGGAGCCCATCTCAATCACACCATGTTACTGAGGTTGGATAGGGATGTCAGTGTTCAGGAAATTTTGTCAAGATAACAGGTTGGCATGGAGGCTGGCATGAGGCCTCAAGGTACTGAGGATTTCTTTGTGTTCTTGTGGGATTTCATACTGTCCTCGGTTCAGCAGTAGAAGTCATTTTTTTCTTCTTCTTAGTAGCTGGTGCAGTGCTGTGTTTTTTACTTTCAGCCTGAGAACAGTGCTGATAATACCGATGTTTTCAGCTGCTGCTCAGTAATGTTTACTCTGACCAAGGACTTTCTGAGTCTCATGCTTTGCCAGGGAAGAGGGGAAGCTGTGAGGAAGCAGAGACAGGACACCTGACCCAAACTGACCAAAGAGGTATTCCATACCACAGCACGTCATGCCCACTATATAAACTGGAGGCAGTTACCTGGAAGGGTTAGATCACTGCTTGATCGGGCTGGGTATCAATTGGTGGGTGGTGAGAGGTTGTATTCTCTCCCCTTGTTATTTCCCTTATCATTATTATTATTGGTGGTAGCAGCAGTGGTTTGTGTTGTACCTTAGTTACTGGACTGTTCTTATCTCAGCCTGTGGGAGTTGCATTCTTTCCATTCTCCTCCCCATCCCTCTGGGAGTGGGGGGAGGAAGGGAGAGGGAGTGAGAGAGTTCTGAGTGGTTCTGAGTTACTGGCTGACTGAGCTCAACACATATGTACACTTGTCACTACCTAATCTGAGCATTTGTTACAGCGCCTCCTTAAGGCAATGTCAGTGTTGCCACTTTGCAGAGGTGGAAGGAAGCACAAGGGCCATAAAGCTAAATTTTGGGAATATGAAGTAAAGTTGTTAAATCATTTTTGGGAACTGATGTAATGCTCAATTTACAGTGCAGGCTGGTCACCTGTTGGTCCTGGCATCATCCAGTGAGATGTGGTCACCCTTTATATCGCATTTTGGCACCTATGAAAAAAGAAAAAATGAAAAGAAATCCTAAAGAGCCCCCAAAATGTATATTCTTTCATGTTTCAAATTGGAAGGAGGGAAGAGAGGAAGAAGCGCAGCTCTTTGCATTCAGGAGAGCCTCCCTGACTGAGAGCACTCAAGCTTGAGACTATTTCCAGTGTGGAAGTGAGGCTACCAACAACAGACAGGGTAGTTTTGAACATGTCACTGCAGGGTGCCAGGGCACATGGGTGCTGCCATGCTGCTCTGCCCTGTTATATTAATAGACCTGTAAAAGGAGCAACTTGTACAGATACCATGCAATCCCCAGGGCTCAGGAGGAAATCAGGGAAGAATTATCTGACTTTCTGACGGAAACTAGCTCCAGGGTCTGATGGTGTCTTCCTTGGCTCACACAATAAGGGGATTCTCCCCAGAAGCCAAATCCATGCCTCTTTTAATACACATTACATGGATTCTGGCCACTTGCGGTTTCTGGGAGGTGGAGGTGAAACTTTCCATAGCACAGAAGACTTTCACTTCTTGACACATTCCTTTCTCAGGTTTCTTGCTGTCTAGAAGGTGACAATACAGGTTCTGTTGGTGAATGAGCATTGATAAATACGCTGTACAAAATTGTACATCTAGAACAAGGCATTTCAGCATCTTTCTCCCCGGAGAGCCAAGCAGCAGTCAGAGTTGTGCATGTGTCTGTGAAAAACAAAGGCACATTGCAGCAGCATGAGATAGGGAAGCGATCTTCCACAGTTATGCTTGCTAACAAGAATGACACTGACATTTGGCACTTCTCCGATGCTGTTCATCTGAGTATATTATAGGACAGAGTCTCTCAGAAAGGGTTATGCTGAGATACCAATGAATTAGCTGGGCAGACGAAAGCTGTGCAGACAATACTTCTTAAGTATTCCTGAGGTGTGGTGTGAGTGTACCTGCATTGCAGGCTTGGGGGCTTTCTCCCAATGCATTCAATTAAGAACTTTCCAAATTAGAATATCCCTGCTATTTTTTGTTCACTGGACAGAGAAGATCAGACACATGCATGCACACTCACAGTTTGCAATAGGTGTGACTGTTGTTCAAGAACAAATTTCCATGATTTTTGCTTTTGAGAAGATCCTTCTGTATATCAATGTCTCTCTATTTCAGCTTGAATATGTGTACAAGTCTTGTGATGGGGGAGAGCAGGTAGAGTTCCAGAACTGGACCCAGGAAACTCCAGATCTCCTTTGCTGACATGTGCAATTGTTGTTCTATCTACATGGTGTTTAATATAGATTTAAATGAGCTTTCATAGACCTTTTATACCCTGTCTAGACAACTCATTTTTACTATCTTTGTAGCTAGATGTTGAGAAACTACGTTTCACTTGACAGATCTCCCAGTTTTAATGCTCGTTTGTTGGCATTCTTCCCCATATTAAACATGTTCTTTATTCCACTTTCCAGAACAGAATTCTTCATAAAAGAATAATTTCGTTGCTTCATCCAAGATGCTTCCTTGTGGACAACACTATTCTTATGATTATATTCCTAATTTCCTGCTCCCTACGCTACTATAGTCTCTTAGACTATCCTGTGGCAATGTTGCCTGGCACTTCTAAAACTGTTTCAGGTGTTGTTGCTTTTCAATAAATCAAGGTCCAAGGATATTCACAATCATACCCCAACTGTACATCTGCCCTGGGGGATTATTTTCTGCATTACCCAACAATTCGCATTTTAAGTGCCTTGCTGAAGAGTTGAGCTCTCAGTTTACTTTTTGGCTCCAGCACTGCATGTGAGTGGCTGTGAGGTGAAATCTATACTGATAAAGAGGAGCTGCACAAAGGCAGTATCAGAAGCCTGAGTCCTCTGAGCTTTCACAGGACCACAATTTAATCTAGGTGAGTTAAAGGTGCTAGTGTAATGAGGGTCTCAGCCCTGGCATGAATTTATTGCTGGTGATTAGGGAAACCCTATCATTTGGACTGGTTTGGTACATTAGGAACTTCCTAAAGCTAAATGAAACTCTTACCACCATACATTTACACTCCGTCTATGAATCTGCTCTGACCGCCTGCTTCTACTTACTAACATACAGCTTGTCCCATTTATGCTTCAGTGTGCATAGGAGATTATTTGTCTTTCATATTAAAAGGTTTTTGCTCCCGAGGTGTCAGTAATGTCTTGCTTCCTGACACACACACACAAAACCCCAACAAAGAATGAAAACCTAATTCCTCATATGACAAAGCCCAAAATTACTATAAAAGCACCTTAATTTTTATTGGAAAATATAGAGGGATGAAATATAACAGATTAGGTGGTGACATGTGAGATGAATGGCCTAATTAATAGCTCATTATTCCAGGGACTGAGTCAGCAGATGTATTTGTTTTCTCTATTATTTATTTAGGAATTTGCTGAAACATCTTGAATGATGAACATTTTACTTTTTAACTGAATTTTCACCAAACTTATAGGCAGGTACCAAAGGGAGACAGCTGGACATAAGCAACCTTGACCATCAGGCCATTTCCTTATGGAGCACAGTGTGAAATAGGACCCTTAATGCACATGAATTTTGGAAGAGAGAGTTGCCCACTCTGCCTTTCCCCACCCACCGAGCTGTAGTCATGCCCAAGCATTCTTTAGCATGTGAGGGTTTTATGGCATATTGTCTCTATCTGGTTCTTGTTAACATCATTGCTCCTCCTCCTGCCTCTGCCCATGGAGAGCAGACTATGGCTGAGCACTGTTCAGCCAGGGTGAAAGAACAGCCATTTGGGAATGCTGAGGGTTCTTGATGAAGAGAGGCTTAATACAGAGTTAAGAGTCTATTAACAGGGTATCCAGTAAGGATCATACCCAGCTGCCATTTTATTTTAAGGGTAAATGTGTACTGAATTCCATTAGGCCTACTGTCATAACACAACCAAAACCAATGAGGTCTGAGTATATCTTACCACAAATAATTCCTATTCCTACTCCTTAAAAGGCCAGAGGGTACCAAGGAATGAGGAGGGATAGGTTTCCTCAATTTTCTGGAGCTTAAAGATGCAGACTTTATTTACCAGGTGAAATTAAAGGCAGCTAGATGCATCAGCAGTTTTGGAAATCTCTCTTTGGCCCAATTCTCAGGACCACACAGATACCTAATTCCATCTAAAGTCAATGGGAGTTGAGCATTGGTGTGAAGATCAAAACATTAGGGGCATTTTCAAAAGGGGCTAACGTACTTGCCTGGCTGACTTCCACAGAACAGAATATAACATTTGTCATCTACTGCCATGAAACACAGGGAACTGTTCATTTGACACAGACTGAATATGTTTATTACTAAGGATGTTTCTTCAAGTAGTTATTGCAGTGCCTAATTGAGCGCTGACAAATTCTCCCTCTAAAGTTAGAGAGCATGTTTGTATCTGTGCATGAAAGTGCTCATGGAAATAGGAGGGACCTATCACAAGTTTTTCCAGGCATTACCATTCCAACTTCAAAAAGCTGGTAGCAATGTCATTCATGAGGTTATCCAGGGTCTGTTTGTGGCTTTTTTTGTTTGAAAGCACAGAGACCCTAAAGGGCTACAGACAGCAATGAACTCAGAAAACCTATTTCTGACATGAATACTAGCACAGAGAGATGAAAACTAGCTCAGCACCAGCCTTAAATAAAGGAACATGACTAAACAGGAATACATTCTTATTAACAACCAGTTGTCTGTCCTACAGAAAGCAGAACATACTAAATATATGTAACTATAAAGACAGACTCCAAAATATTTAAGTTCAAGAGCAGAGGTGTTGACAGTTAAATTGAACTTCTGGCACGCATTTCCAGCTTATGAGGGAGCAAACAGCAACTCTTCAGCTTTCAAAACATTTACCAAAGATAATAACTACAAAGCTACATACTTTCAGAATTACCTTCATTTGTCAGGACAGTTAACAGCAGTGAGGAGCAAAGCCAAGAGAAAAGCCAAATGCTAGCAGGAAAATACTGACAAATCACTTGTTGTAAAGTTGAGCCTTGTAGTATGACAGGAGAGCACAGAACCTGCTATCTAGTCCCAGCAGGCCCACACTGAATCTGTTACGATTGTCTGACCTGAGGAGGAACCAGGTTACGCTGGGATTGTGCTATCAAGGAGTCTGATACAGCCCTGAGACAGGATTTCCAGTCTGGCAGTGTCTCTTTCCCCCTTCATCCCTTTCCAAGTCTGAGTGGATATGGGATGGGACTGTATCATTGTCCCAGTCGACAGATTCAGAACATAGGCTTCATTGTGTTAGGGAAAAGGGGAAAGAGGAAGGAGGTATCTAGGAGTAGACAACAGGAATAACCACCTGTGTGGGAAGGGAAGTGTTTGGGATATTATCTTCTGCTTGATGAGAGCAGGAAGTGTACTGCTCAGTGGTTTTGTTCCACTTTTGCCTTTGGTGCAAAGGTGGAAAAAACTCCAGCCTCCAGAAGGAGGTGGAAGAGCTCCAACCTCCTTTTCTTGCTGCCTTCCCTCCTGCACTTTCTGGCCATCCCTCTTTCCTTATTTCTTCTATTCAGCAGCAAAAGTGTCTCTTGACAACCAGCTATCCAGAGTCAGTGCACCTCTTCACTGATCTTTTTTGTTATTCTCATTGTATCCTCTGGCGCTTGCTGAATTTAACACAGGCTCAACAAGCCATCTTTCTCTGTGAGCATGTTTGCAAACTCAGAACTTATAATACCAGCTTTGGGCTATGCAAATTTGGGATTTTGGTTTTTCTGTAAATGCTTTGCAAAGAGCTATCACTTACCATCTCTATTAATTCCTGTGTAAAATAAACATTGTAGCTAAATTGGGGGGGGGGGGGGGGGGAGAGGATGGTGAACTGATTTGGGTTAAATAACCCCTAGCAACGTAAATGGGTTTCAGATAAATTTAGGTTGCCTGTTAAGTTTTGATTTTCAGCTTTTTGCTTTTAACTCAGTTAACCCAGAGCAGTTTTAGTGCTCTTCTGCTTTCTGTCTTGGAACAGATCCAGAAGTATCAAAATTACAGAAGAGGCTGTCCATGGAGGAGGTCTGGAAGTACAGAAGAAGGAAAGAAAGAAATTTTATGAGTGAATCTGTTCATATTCATTTTCTGTCCTGATTACGCAGACTAAGAATGTCTCGATAAGCCTACATTATTTGCAATGCAGAAAGAAGACAGCAAGGATGCAGACCCCCTTGTGTCCTATCCACATATGAACATGGGCTACTCTTGGGAGTAACTCACAGATATAGCAGCTGCCATTAACTACAGTAGCTCATCAGCTGAGGAGACTACCATAACACTGACCATTATTGTAGCGAAGGATGTTATATATTTGTTGCTTAACATGCGCTCAGAAAAGAGAAACAGAAATCTTCTAGTCTTAGAGTCAAACCACTGACTATCTCCAGTGTATCTGAGCAAGAGGCAGCATGAGGACAAAACTTCCAACAGACACTCTAGCCCCATGCTTCCCACGTGGATGAGTTGCAAACAGAGACTTCTGGGCATAGGTAAAGTGTAGTGGCTTGCATTACATACCACAGCGTGGCCATGATTTGGCAATTTCAGCAGAAAGATGCTGAAGTGTTACCACTGTACTCCCCTTTTCACACCTCTGTGAAAGTCAAAATGAATATTAAAACATTCAATATCTATACTGTTGTTTCTTTCTAATAGTTCTGGAAATGAATGCTACAGTTAGATGATACGATTGTGCTGGAGTGAGGTAGAAACTCCTCAGGTAATTCCCTATCCTTTGAAAAAGAACTATCAGCTTGCAGAGAATAGCTGGCTTCAGAGCAAGCATAAACAAAGTTGAAAACTGCATTCATTGAGCACATGTTAAGAAACATAAGGCAATTGCAGCTCCTTTAGCTCAGTCTTCTTTTGCTGAGAGCATTGTGGCATCTATGGAATTATTTATCACAGACTTCTGTGGATGCAATGCAGTACATGCTAGTACTGCTGCATCTCCTGTGAAATGCCATCATAAGTACATGCAGAGCAGACAGAACAACACATCAGATATGGTCAGATCAACTCTCCCAGGGTAGTTCCTAAATCTGAGTCATTTTCAAAGATCTTGCAATTTTGGAGCCCTGTGTTTCTGAAGGGTTTCATAGGTCTCATTTGAACTACAGAAGGCCAGAATTAAGATCAGTTAAACCCGTAATGTCTTTACGAAGAAGAGGTAATCCCATTTCTTCTCCAGTCACGGATTCCTGGATGTGTACTGAAGCCCTTGCTGGTTCTGGGGCTGTTCAAAGATGATGCTCATGAAGCTGACAATTTTCTGGGAAAGCAACCATTCATTTGTGATGGGGACTTGAGGAGAATCTGTCCTGCCAGGCAGATCTGTCGTTTCAAACTCATGATATTGTTTGTGCAGAAGAGTAGGTAACAATGATTAACATCCTTGAATCATGTCAGCAAAATGAGTATTTTTCTGTAGCCTATCACTGACCGGATGAATTTGGACCAAAGTCCAAAGAGATTGACTGAAAGCCTAGAGCACTTTTTGGAGTTTATCACATTTCATTTAGTTTTACTTTGTGTAGGCCTTTTGCAAGCAGAGGGGAGCACATCCGCACAAAAATATGGAAATGCATGCTCTGCACACCAAATAATCTATGCTTGGCACAGCATAGAAAGATGCGTTTTAAATAGTGTACTCAGTCACATCTTCCACATATTCATATTGTTTCTGTTTGTTTCCACAGTGACTGCTCCCCCTCTTAACTAACATCAGCAAACTCTTTCCTTTGGGGCTAATCCTGCTGTCTTCACTCACCCAGCCAGTAGTAACAAGGCACTGCATGATCAGCCATCTCTCAGCCTTACTCACAGAGACCCTGTTGCTTTCTCTCCCACGCTAAGAAACAACTGGGTTTAGGGCAGGCAACTGACCATCCGGACAGCTTCCACACAGGAGCCAATTTCCCCTCTGTACATCTGCTGGGAGGAACAATGTCAGATGTGCTCCACAGGGCACATCTGAGTGGCATCTGAGCTTCCTTTCACGAGTTTGTGTGACTGATGCATCTGGTACCAAGGCAGCTTTGGAGCCGCCCTTAGCACACAGTGGGGATCCACCCTCTGGGCTTGGTGATCCTTCTTTTCTAATTATTTCTAGAGAATTACACAGCTGAAGTGTACAGACATGATTAGACTTACCATGGATTTAAGGGGTACTTATGTGTTGCATGGTACAGAGTAAACTTCTGCTGTGGGAAACTACATTCTGCTCAAAATATGTGCAGCAGGATTGAATCCTTTCATCGCAGGGATTTAAAAATGCCCCCTATCATTATAAATGAGTGGTATAAAACCTTTGTATATGGGATTAGAGGATTGTGTATATGTGTATATTAGAGGATTGTGTATATGGAAGGCTCAGAACTAGGGTTGCCAAGGTCATATGGTGACTATAATACATGACCTATGAATTCTGTTTGCTGTCCCACATCACTGTAACAATGCATTTAAAGTGTTTTGACTCTTCCTCTCCCTTAATTCTCACATCACTGTGGTGTCTCCATACACGAAGGCTGGAACAATTTTTCTTTTTAACTTCAAATCATGACATCAGGATTGGGATTCCACAGGCTCACACTGAAATAATTGATGTCATTTGCATTTCACATTCTAACAGCTTCATAACAAGATCTCTGTAGACTTGCAATAAAATTGTTTTCCCTACTGAAGTCTTACAACACAGCAGCAATATAATGACATTTTAATGGGATCCCTATAGGCTTGCCATGAAATTGTCAAGAGAAAATAGTGCTGATGTTAATTGAATTGGGAGCTAACATTGTTAAAATCAAATGTGAAAAGTAATTGCTCTATGTGAAGAATTGCACGAATCTAGGTGCTGATCTTGAGAAGCCATATGCGTGTGAATAATTTTGCTCATAGAAGCAATCCCCTTGAAATCTACTTCTCTGGGGAAGAAAGGTAGGACCTCAAAGAAACAAATCCATTTTCTCTTCTGCCTTCATATACAAAATGCTGAACCCAAAGGCAACAATCAAAGACTGTGCCTTAACTTTGACATTTCCTATGCATGCCTGCGCAGATGCTAAGCAGAAATTACCTGAAAACCTTGGCACTTGACATCACGCATCCTCTAACTACAGAAATACAGTAAGGGTCACTTAGCTGGTAAAGCCCTTGGATAAAACCATATCCATAGTGAAGTTGCTGGGAATTATGTCACTGTCTGTAGCAGAGCTAGCTTGCCATTCCCAGTGTCACCTACTAGCGGATCCTAAGGTTTCAAATACACCTGCTTTGGAGGCTAACCCTACAGAGAGCAAGGCTGCTCATTTAAACCCTTGCGTTTTCTGAATGAGAACGTGTTTGAGTGAAGACTTTATCTTTTATTTCTGCTGTGATGAAAGAGAGAAATGGCTTTAAAAATGAACCTTGCAATTCTTGTGTCACCATGTGAGTGTCAGATTTTTGCAGTTCAGTTATTTCACATTTCAGGAGACTGCTGGGATAGGTAATGCCACCTGAGTGTGGAAAACAGGGTGAATGTTCTGATTTTACTTCCTTGCCTATGGTATTGTATGTAAGAATTACACTAACATCTACTGATAATTTTTTAGCTGATCATAAAACAGTGAGAGCAGGACCAAAAATAATCTCACCTGATCAGAAGGACCTAAACTGTTAGGTGTTAGGTCCAACATGCTGAGTTCCTTCTAGAAATGAAGTGGTTTTACTGGGGATATTTCTGAGAGCACTTCCTCAAAAGCAGAGCTGAATGTCAGGAGGAGGTAAGAAGATCGATACAGAAAACAAACCATTAGCAATAATAAATAAATCTCTTTCTCTCAAGAGAAGCCTACAGTCATTGATCTGTCATGGAATCCATGCAGACCTACTCTTCAGATCAACAAAAGGCTGAACAATAGACTGCTGATAGGTGGCCTGATAACTCAGGAGATTAGTACAAGGCTGCTGGGTGGGCTGTGGGCCAAGGGTTTAACCTGCCCTTCATGGAAATCAGGTCAAAACTTCCACCATCAACTTCAGCAGAGTTAAGGGACATTTTTATATCAGGTAAAAACAAAACTAGGAACTGACTTTTTAGGGAAAGAACACAGGGAGAACAAACCAGCAAATATGGTTATGTCTGGGTTTGGACTCACAGGTCATCTGCTTCTTATATATTGCATGCATTTCTGGGATTTCTTCACACAAAAAAGGGATGTAGTTTATCCAACTATAATAGAAAAATAAAAAGGAGGTTAAAAGGCTGATGAGAAGTAGGAAATGGCTTCTGTTTAAGGAGAAATTGGAAAGACCGGTAGTTTTCGTTAAGGACTGTAAAAGGATGTAGGGTATAAAGGTGGTGGAAGGTGTATATATAGTCATTATTTCTAACATTCGGGTGACATGGAGACACCCAACAAAAATAATTGCCAAATATAAAACCAAGTGAAGGAAGCTCTTTTTTTCACACAACACAACTAAACCATGGAACTCATTGATGTAGGACATGGTAGATGGAAAAACCCAAAGTAAGTCTGAAAAATATTGTATGCCCTCATGGAGGAGAGGTCCATTGGCAGGTTTTAAACATGATGATTTGGGTGCAGCACTGAGCTCACCATTTCCCTTATGCAGAGGTGGGTAGATGTACAAGTGGGAAGAGCAATATGTGCTTGCTCTGACTCCTACACTCTAATTGCACTTGGCTGTGGTGGGACTGACTGCAGCTGATCTGAAGTTTGATGAAGTGTTGTGTGAAATAAGTCAGCAGCCTCTCAGCACTGGACAAGTTTTCTCCTTGTCAAACCACTGCTCCAGACAGCACTTCTGATCCTGTCAATTCCACCTGAATAGTGAGGACTTCAGAAAGCTGAAAGCTTGACTGACATCAGGCTTCCACATACGGACTTTTTAGATGGTCTGGGAGAACCCAGATGTGATGAAGAGAGGCCCCCTATGATGTTTGCTCTCTGATCAAAGACAGAGTTTTGAGCAGGTTTATTAGTCCATTACTCTTTCCAAGTCACTATGTTTCTCACGGATTAGATGTTGAAGTGCACAGTGCCAGAATTTACCTAATGGATTCTGGATTGTCATTTTCATTTTTAGAAACCATATAATGCTATTTAAGAAATCTTCTTGCCTTTTGGCTTTGCTTTGCAGCTAGGAACAAAACCAGACAGTGAAGCCAGCCATGGCTCCCCTCAGACCACTCCTGAAATGCCTGAAGATGAGCACATCTGACTAGCTCAGCTGTGCTGGAACTCCTGGCCAGAGATCGATTTATTATAGGGTGTGATTGTCAAGTTGCTTGTATCGGTGACTCCATTGCTGCAGTGCAGAAGTCCTGGGTGGTCCTCGAGGCCATTGTGAGTGCTCCGCACCTGGGGCTGCAGAAAGTATTAAGAAGTAAAGAGTACACATGGCTGGCTTGATGGACTGTGACCAGTTGGTCCGAAGTTGTGGGAACCACCAAGCGAGCTGTAATCCTTAAGGGGCCAAAGTCCATTCTCATGTATTCAGAGAAAGACCCATAATGATTACAGCTGAAACCAGATCAGGCACCAGAGCTGGACAAGGGACAAAACATTAAGTTGTTTCATTTCATTCTGACCTCTTTTTATGGCAATAACTGCTAAAAGGAAAACAAATGTTCGTAGAGATCTGCTTTGTTCTGTCTTTACATGTGGAGTGCACAAGGGGCCTTTCCAGGCAGAAAAATGCATAAATCATTCCCCTAGTTTTACTTATGGGAATGCAGCATTTTCACATTAGAGAAATACAGCCAGTAATGAGATGCACAGACATCTGACAAAGAAGAGTGGGGATTTCAGAAAAAAAAAGGAGAGACAATTTAGATATTAGCCAAAACGAAGCAAGAACATCATGAGGAAATGTGATTATAGGAATTATCCACAGAAAGCATTTCATGTATACATACAGGCCCAGAATATCAGCAGCTATAAGTAGATGCAGCTTTACTTACTCGCTTTCAGAAAGAACACCACAAGAAGTCAGTTCTGTGATAGTCCTGGGATCATTTAATTACTGTCAGTTTCTTTGTCTCTCTTCCTCCTTTTTCATGTTAGTTCTAGTGTTCATGAAAATATACTCAACAGAAAAGTAATTTTTTAATGTTTGTTTCAGGGTCAGTTTTAGTTGGATCACTGAACCATCAGACATCCTGGGTGATGCAGAAACACTAATACTGACAGAGGAAGGTAGGTGGAACACCTGGAGAGGTGGAGAGAGAAGGTGGAAGCAGCCCACAGCTAAGTTAATAATATGAGCACCTTCCATTGTTCACCAGCTGGAGATACAGAGCCATTAATATAACTGTTTGAGCAAGAAAACAGCCACAGTAAAAGGTCAAACCAAATGATCTTAAGGTACAACCAAAGTAGCAGGCTAATATCACATCAATTCTGTATCATCCGAGTTAAGAGAATTAAAAGTTTGCTTCTGATCAGACATCAGCTATGTCAGACACTGCAAGACTGCAGTGAATGACAGCAGAGCAAATCTTCATGTCCATAATTTCTATTTCAAATACTTTGAAAGCAGATTTGTTATACTTGATCTAAACATAACATATTTTAACAGAAGTAAGTTGTGCTAATTTTAGGTAGGATTAGATATTTTTTCAGAATCTGTTAGTAAAGTATCAATATGTTAGAAAGACGATGCTCGTAATAAGTTTTCCATAATAGCTTTGTTAAAAAAATATAAAATGGGATTATATAGTGATAAAGTATATATAATGTGAATCTGTTGGAAAAAAGCTAGCTTTAAAACCAGCTCATATTTCTCTAAACAGCTGCTAGAAATGTTAACTTGCTAGAAATGGTTCCAGCTTCACTAATTAATGAGGAAGCTAAAAATGCTCGTTTCTGGTAGATTGCACCACTAACCGCTGTTTCATGGCACTTCCTTGTCCTCAGTCTGTATTCTTGGAGCATTTCTTGTGAATTTTTTAGAGAGGAATTTTAGGTTTGTTTCACATTTGTAGCTCATCTGAATAGTTCAGTCCAGGTTGATGATAAGGCTGCTTAAAAACCATTGTGCAACAGAGACACAACCATGACATCTTAACAGAGGGTTTACAAATCAGCATGTTACAAAACAATCATGTCTTTTGTTCCTAAGATGTTGTTTTCCCATAGTGAGGCTCATGGAGCACATAGAGAGGGTATAAAAATAAGAGAGAAGCATTCTCAAAAAAGGATGGCAGATTTATCCTGTGTAATAAACTCCTTATAAGAGTCAGATTTTCATCACAGCAACTGTTTGTGAAAACTCTTCAGTGACATTTGTGCATGTCCTTGCTCCAAAGGGCTAAGCAACTATGTCTTGCCTGTTATGACAAGTCTGAGTTGCAATATGATATGTGTTCAGATACCACGCAGTTAAAACTCATGAAATAACTACATCAGACAGTAAAGGTTTGCCTCTGCCAAAGACCTGAAGTGGTACTTTGATGACTTCTCTTCAGCAGGCTGTAACCCTTTTCTCCTCAAGTGGACGAATCTACTCACTGTGTCTATTCTGTAAACATTTCAACTGGTCCTTCAGTGCTGTAGCTCTCCCAGATGCAGTAAAGCATCCCAGATGAAAAATTTTGCATAAATAGTGTGTACAGATATCCTCTGGGGTAGAGTACAAAGGGAGCTCTCCAAATTTCCCCAGAAGGCTCTAATACCGAGGAAGAAGAGCAAAGCAGTGTAGACACACCTCTTGATGATTTATTTTGTTATGTTGTGGAAAAGATCAGTGTATAAAAACATAGGTGACCGCCTTGCCCATGCCACTGAACCTCTAATGAGCTGTATAGCTACAGGGGCTATGCATGCTTTATGCATCAGCTTATACAGCCCCACAAGTATCTTGAAGGCCATATTGCTCCCAAGACCTAACTTCATATCTGTACAGTTGCTTTATGAATACAGATGCCTTTAAATTCTTTCTGCCCCCTAGATAAGTACCAGAGAGGTCTTTTGTGGGAATGATAACCTTCTCTGTCCCTCTGATGCCTGTCACTGAACATTTCCAAAAGGCCTTAGAGGTTAAAAAACTCCTTTGAGTGTGCAGGGCCAACCCATGCTGTAAACTAGGCCATGGTTAACTGTCTCTTAGGGGTGTACAACCTAATATTTTCAAGAGAAAGGATTTAGGTTTCACATGAGCTCCTCATAAACCCAATTTGGTCTTGAGAATAAACTGATGGGCGGCTTATCTGATTGGAAGTCCTATCTGAACATCACTTGGAAGATGGTGTAAATATACTCTGTGTGGGCTGTTATGTGAGGAGAAGAAAGGGAGGAAGAAGAACACAGTCTGGCTTTAATTTTGTCGGAAGAGGGTCATATGTGACTGCAAAGAATTGACTAGAAAATCTTGTAGCCTGAGTGAGCCCTAAGAAAAAAAAAGTGCATTACTATACGTAGGATGATTTGCATTCAGATTCAATCACTGTTCCAACCAGGATGTGGCATCCCATCTCATAATGGCAGTCCTGAAGATTTAAAATAAGTTTACCATCAACTAATTCAACAAAGCTTTCATGCAAACCTATATTTGATTCAAATTACTCACGCTGGGATAGTTTAAACATGCATCCTTCATTATATGGACTTGATCAAAACTGGCAGGTGAAATACAAAGAGCAGTGTCAATTAAACTCTATGGGTAGAGAGGAATGTACGAAACACAAACGAGAAGTAGCAGTATATCAGGGATTCTTGCCATCTGTTTTTAGCAATGGATGATGTGTAGTTCAGATGGACACTTCATCCATGAAGTGATCTTATAATCAGATTCACACAGGAAATGCATCATTTTCAGGCATCATGTGTCTGCTCTCCCTCAGGATAAAGCACGCTGGGAAAGCATGGTTTCAATAATGATGGATGTCACTTGCTAAAGCTAAATCTCACTATCTGCAGCCTTCTCCATTCTCAGGAAATGAAAATCACTGCAGGTGCCACAGGCAAATACCTCAGTGACCAAATGCTACGATTTTAATGCAATCTGCAGGAATGTTTATTCACCATATCCATAGCTCAATTTGGCTAAAAGCTGTAGCTCAGTGTTTTTCTTGCAGCCATCTGGTGAGATGGAAGAAAGTTGTAATCTGGACAACTGGACAAATTCACATGTGTTTTCAAATTATCTTTGAGCACAGAAGTAGGAACCTACCTACCCTTTGGGTTTGCTGCCAAGTACCAAGTGCCACAGCTGAAGTAGAGGTAAATCACTGTTCTCCTACAGATGCTGCTGGGCTCTGACTCTAGGAACACTATTCAGGTATCTTGTGCAATAAAAAATAGCACCCATGCAGTTTCCTGAACAGGGGACTAAATGCCGCAGACTTTAATAAATGGAAAATCTCTGTGCACAAATTATGTATTTGTGTGTTTATATAAATAATAAATACATATATGCATAGACACATTTTCCTACTAGGAAAACAACTGACTGTTTTAATAAACTGCTTTCATTCTGAGATCATAATCACTCTTGCATGCATATGTGCACACACACAAAGAGATGGAGACGACCGGCTCTCTAAATAGAAACGTACACATTCTGGCTGTTTTTGGCTTTGCTTTTCCCTCCAAGCCTCCCAGGCAAATGGCAGAGATGCTGTGACTGTTTCCAAGTGAGCCTCCTGAGGCTTGTTTGCCCGAGTTCAGGCTTCTCATAGGGAGCACACTGAGCTGAAGTACCTAAAAATCTGCACTGCATCCTTTCTGGCGTTGGTGGACGAGACTATGTTATCTTCTTGAGGTAAGCTTAAGAGTTATGTCATGTATTTAAGGGATATCAATAGTGCATGTGAAGTGTGTGCACTCCTGGAAGCAAAAGGATTGCCTTGTGACATGAAAAGTGATAGGAAGCACCAGCCTCAAGTTTCCTCAGCCGCAGTGAGCAGTTTAACAAGGCTTCATGATGCATGTCACCTCTCCTGCCATGCCCGTAGGACACGTTGTGTGTCTTTATTTCTTGTGCATACTATACTGCCTCATCTGTAATGATAAATATATGTTTAGTCTCACTTCAAAGCCTCCCCTTGACAGGGGTGTTCCCTTCTCAGGGATTTTGAATCTCTGACATTCCTTCTTCAGAAACTACAGAGCAGGGTGTGATAGCCTCCTGCTGACAGTTACCTTTGTTCAAAGGGACTGCCAGAGAAAACCTATTGCAACGCAGAGGGAAAACTGACTTTCGTGTCACCTATTGGACATGCATTGGCTTCTATTACAAGAGCCCATTTTCCATGCTTGGCTGGCTTTTTTACCTGAAGGTATTTAATGATGGGTACAGGGAGAGGATTTGTAAGACATGAAAAGGTTAGCTGTAGTTCAGACTTTCCACCAGGTAAGTCTGATGAACAAAAAGCCCTCCTCCTCGCTGTGCTTATTCATTGCACATAAATCAAACAGTGTAGCCATGGAAGCTGGAACTTGGCTAATGCAGTTACTCCTTTTGTGACATTTTCCCACAAACTGGCCTTTTTCGGGTTTTTTTGATTCTTTTTTAGAACTATCCATCTGTCATTTTATTATATTATTATATTACAGTACCATCTAGAGGTCCCAGATGGGATCAGGGCTCTGTATAGTAGGTGTAGAATGCAGTTGTCTTCTGGGATATAAAGTGCAAAACCTGAGTAGATAACAGAAAAGAAGAATTATTGTCCCTATTTTATAAATTTCATAACTGTCCATATTTCATAAATTCCACATACAGTAAGATGCATACAGTCACACAAGGAATACAGTCCTGCCAGGCCTGTCATTTTGGATAGCACTAGATTGCTTTCAAAGACAGCACATTGCCCTGCATAGATTCCACCAGGAATCTACTGGATTTCTGTCTGTCTAGCAGCCATCAAGAACTCCCAGACAGAAAGGCTGTTGGGCAGATCAGCACATCTCAGACACATACAGTTACTTCCTTTGGACTGGCCAAGAGGTATGGAAATAAGAGACAGAGCTGGAACATGAACAAGGTCTGCTGAGTGTTAATCGTAAGGCTCTCCTGCCGCCTTACTGTTCATTGGTCATAGTCACCCAAAAATGAGAAAAACATTGTCTGGCAAATTTTCCTTTTCTTTGTAAGGGGCTCATATTTCTGAGAGACTTTTCATCATGTAGGATTTATGAAGATACTTCTGAAGAGTGTGAATTTCCAGACCTTTAGCCTTTAACCTAAAGAAAGTGTTTTCATAGACTTCCTATGAAAATCCCACAGTGTAATTTCACTGAAGACGGTAGTACTACAAACCTGAATTCATGGCAAATCTCGACCATGGTTTAGAAATAACATAGAGAGATCAAATCCATAAGCCATTTGAAAGATCTTTACTCAAACAGGTTGAGCATTATTCTCCAAGAAGATGGCAAGGCAGTAGTTGATCCCAATGGAGAAAAACTACTACAACAAATTTGTGCAAATGACCAGATCCAAATTGCCTAATTTAGGTACAGAAGCTCTTAACCACAAGCCACTTTGGCTTCAGGAAGATGACCCAGTTCATCTGAGTCAGAAAGACCAAATGTACAGTTAATGAAGGGAGATAGGTGTTTCTGAATGGCAATCCAGAAAGCTGGTGTGCTGTAGGGAACTGTGAAGACCCAGGCTAGAAGGATGGGGGCAGAACACCTCAAGACTCATCCTGCTTTGGGACATCAGATGCTTTCATTTGCATGGGAACTGGAATGCTTTGCTGAGATTACGGGTGAAGAGGCATGTCAGCCCCAAAAAACCAAATGGATAAAATGCTAGATCTTGACATTAGGACATGTGCATAGAGAGCAAAACATCCCCAGGACATTACCAAGTTGAACAGATGTAACTCTACATCCCAGAATCCACCTCCAGTCTATCAGGCATTCATACCAATGCCATGTTCCTTCTCCCTGCTGAAGCTGGCCTGCTGTACAGCTGAGACTGTAAACTTGCTGGGAACGCTTGCTGGGAATGCACCGGCCAGGAAGGATGGCAAGAGCAAGGGCAGTCTCACGCTAAAGGTACTGTGCTCTGAAATACTTCAGTCTGTATCTCTATTCAGGCCTTGACAGTGTGTGGGGCAAACCATGTCTCAGAAGTATTAATTCCACAGGAAAGCATACTGTTTCTTCTGCTCTTATGACAAGAGAGGTCCAAGATTTTGCAGTCTAGCATCCTGTGTTTGCATCAGTTGAGACTGCAACATTTCTGAAGTTTCCCATTGTGACACCTAGTCTTACCTGCTTTTATCTGAATCTAGCAAGAGCTTTGAATGTTAGCTCTTCTGCTACCAGCTGCTCACATACCTAACCCCAATGAACTGTGCCTTGACCAGTGGACTGGTCTGATTGTCTATACTGTCTGATGTACTTTTTGTAAGCGTGTAGGGAGTTTTGTAACCTGAGATCTACTAAATCAGGTACATTTAATCTCTTTTCTGTAAAACTATTAATAAGACGTCAAAGACCTCTTCATGTTTTTGATCAGCCCCTATTCACCTGTTAAGGATGCCAAGTCAAACTTTGAACCCCAAAGATTTCAGATTTCCAAGAGGAAGTCTGCTCCTTCTGGTTTTGCACATCAAGGTACTTGGGTCCATCTGCTTAACACTGACTACATTGGAATATATTTAAGGAAGGTTACACAGCTACATGACTACTCTTTACTCTGGTCTCAGATGAGCTCAGAGTGCATGGTGTCAGGAAGGCAACAGATCCTCCATGCTGGACCCAACTCTGGTCTCATGAGGTCTATGTAAAGCTTAGGTGAACACTGTTGTTAAAAGGTTGGGGTTTTTTTAAAGAGAGGGCAAATGGAACTGTTGAATTGAAATCTCATAGGACCCTGACAGTTTAAGCTTTAGAGAAGGAAATATAAACCAAGAAAATTAGATGTTATGATTACCATTTTATAGGAAATGAGACTAATCTTGAAGAAAGTAAGCCCTTTAAGTTCCTATGGCCCAGCACCACAGAGACTGCATTTTGAAGTATCCACCTTAAATGAAAAAAGGGTGGTGCTGAATACTTGTCGTCTTTGTGAATCTGGACCTAAGGTCTTAAGACCTCTGGATAGCTGGGCTACAGGGCACTTAGCTCTATTCCTATGGCCTGTAAGAGCAACCTCTGGCAGCTGACTTTGTGCCATTGTACCTGTCCCAGTGGAGGCTAAACACTGCGTTGTATGACTGACCTACATATCACTGCAGAAGAGAAAATGTTTCCTGCTACAGTTTCTGCCAAGTACTATAGAGCTCTGATTGGAGAGACGAATGATGGCAAATGCACTCCTAATAAAGCCAATGCCATTAAGTTAGAAAATGAGGCTGCTGTCATGTATGAGTGGTGGCAGAAGCATTTCTAGCTTAACATGATCTGACAAGACCTCCTCAACATGCTCAAATGAAATCAATGTCAACACCTAATCAGCTGAGCAGGTAATGGGGTATTACAACAAATTTAGAACCTAGCTGCATTAGCTCATTTGGAAAGAAGAAACATGTAAGCCCTACAGATAATGTAAAATATTCTAACAGTTGTCGCATTTGTCAGGTTCAAAGAGAAGCTGCTTTAACCTGGAGAGCCGAGATGGGTATGGCAGCATGGCGGCAGAATGTAGGGCACGTCGTGATTCTATGGGCAAAGGAATTTGCAAGCTTTATCAGTTGCTGCCTGGGTTTGCATAACAGGTCGGCTCAATGAAATATACATGAGCAGCATCTGTTTCTGCTTTTAAGACCACAGTGTGCAATGTGAACCATCACCCACTGGATAGAAACTGGATGATAGGATGAGAATCCAGCACTTTAATAAGCAATAGAGAAAGTATTTGCTGTTGAAGCTAGTGAAAGAGGCTGAAAGGTGTATGGACAAATGGCCTCAACTTAAGTTTTTTTAGACTCTCATGAGTAAACTAGAGAAGTTAGAATTGTAGCTAACAACATCATACAGTGAGTGGTTAGTGCTATAAATCTTCTACAAATGCATAGCTACAAAAATGGATTTGAATAAATCCCTTGCCTTGAGGGCTAGTCACTGCCTAAGCCATGGAAAGGAGGCAGATGCTGACACAAGAGAAAACAGCTCTGAGAGTCACTACCCAGCTGGACTGGAAGCACTGACCCTTCTCATATAAGAAAACTGTCAGTGTTCTATGATGAATTGCATTTGTTTCCTGATCCC
>JANRGW010035931.1:34062-53473 GCA_024733675.1 Psilopsiagon aymara
CCGGGGCCGGAGAGCGCCCCTCTCCCGCCCGCGGGCCCGGACCGTGCTGCCTTCATCACCGGCAGAGGCTGCTGCGGGACCGGCAGCGAGAGGCTGGAGGCCAGAAGGAAGGGTGCCTGGACATCTAGTCTAGGTTATGCTTTGCCCTAGAAACGTTGGACCACTGATCCTTGGGGTCCCTTCCAATCTGGGATGCTGTGATTCTACGGTTCTATGATACTCCTCCCACCCACGTGTGTTATTTCGTCTCATGTGCTGTGGAAAGCGGCTGTTAAAGGCTCTGAAGGGGAAGCAGAACATCATGGCATGGATGGGTTATCCTGGAGGAGATGATGTGAAGGCTCCTGTGCAGTCAACATGCTCCAGCCAGCTGGAAGAAAATGCTGGGGCTGGTTCACTCTTCCCATAGCTATGGACAACTGGAAACAGCTGAACAGCTCCAGACACAAGCGACCTCAGCCTAGAGCAGACTGGGTGTGCATTACCTGGGGGAGACAAAGGCTCTGCTGTACATGAGCTGGAGAATTGCTCCACGACTACAGGTTTCAAGCCTAAAATGGATTCGAAGGCTGATGGCCCTGGCTAGCATGCTTGGGGAAGTGGAGAATGCAACCAAATCTCATGTTAGAAGACATGGTCCCCTCACAGTGTGGTGTGGAAGCCAGGCCAGCTGAGCAAAGCTGAAAGAGTCACTTCAGAGGGGATATTGGCCAGTCTGGCCTGTAACCATGGCAAGTGAGCTGCTATTTTTTATGACCCTGAAGAAATGAAATTGTGTTTGGGTAGACGGTAGTGTAAAGGGATTAATTGGTGCTAGAAGAGAAGAGACTAGTTCTTGGCACAAGGGAACTATTTTGTTGTAGTACGTTGATCAGAGTTGATGTCTCCCCTGCTAGCTGAGGACTCACCAACCGAACCCAATAAATGATCTGGTTTATTTTGCTCTTGATGCCTGAATTTTATAATCCTGGACCTCCATCCAAATCCTCCACAGGTACCTTGCTTACCATCAACAGTTCTCCCTTCTTTCTAACCTGTGGTTTCAGGCTACTTTAGATGGATAGGTCTTTCAAGTGAGGAGAGAGGTACTCAACATACCCAAAGACCTCAGACATTATTTTCAAGCTGTCCAAACTGCCATACTGACCATGCTGGCCATCTTGTGCCTGTACTTCTAAAGACAGTGTTTATAGACATGAGAGGAGCAGGTGAGTCCTTCTCTGTCCACTGTCTTTGGCCTCTTTATGTCATGTGGCTAAATGTAGAACACTCTACTTACGTTACTAATCTGGAACCTTCTGTGCTACTCTGGGGGTTTCTGAGCTCCCCTCTTTCTCATGAAGGTTGTCATTTCCCTCCTGTTGGATGACAAGTGGAGGGATTCTTCCAGCTTACACTAAACTGGATGTTATAGAGCCACTCCATTTTGATATCAGTACATTAAGAGAAACCTCTGATGCTGGAAGGAATGGGGTGAATTCAAACTAAAAATATGTAGTACAGATCTCATCAAGAATTTCTTTCCTTCTTTCCCTGGGAGGCTGACCTTTTCTTGATAAGGTGACTTTGTATTTTTAGATGAAAAAATATTGTTATTGTTAATTCCTCTTAGTTTTGACCACAGCAGGACTTCACCACTTCAGCCTTGCTGACTGTATGCAACCTGCCATGGATGTGTATCCAGGCCAAAGCTTGTCCTAGAAGCTTCAAACATCTTCTCCTTAATAAGACATCAGTCATGTGGAGGGAGAATGCTGAAATACTCTAGGAAAAACAATGACCAGGAGTGGCTCCTGGGAGTGCTCTAAATGAATTATCCCATGTGAGAAGGTTCCCTCAGTGCCATCACACTTCCTGGCCACTCCTAGCACCTGGGGCTAAAGATTGGTTCATATTTTGTAAGACATGTGCAATAATCATCATTCAGAGAAGCACTGGACCTGTTTTATATGTGCAAACTGATTGCAACAGGGCTGTCAAGAAAGAATTCTGACATGGAAAATTAACCGTTTGTTCTTCAATGTAATCACAAAACTGGATGATGAAAGAGGCATAGTAACTCTATATGCATTTTATTAGATTGTTTCATAGTGAAATCTTACCTGGAAATCAGTTTTAAATTCCTGAGAGAATGCATGAATTTGGAAAAGTGCCTGAATGGTTCTGAAAAAAAACATCAAGTTTGATGGTAGTATATCAAATAAAGAAAGGAGTATTTAGTGAGAGCAGTATTTGGCATCATCTTCGACGTCTCATTAACAATCAGAGTGAATACAATACATATCACTGACACTTTCAAAGGGCACTGGGTTAGGAGATGTTGCTGAAACTGAGAATGAAACAAAGGAATCCAGAGGGTTGAAAAAGTGTGTAGAAATAAAAAATATGAGATCTGTTTGAGGGGGAAAAAAATGAAACATAAGGACATCTATGAAAAATAACTTACGGATACTGAAATTCCGACAAGCTGGTGAATGCCAGGCGGCATATGTTCCTTCATTACATTACTGTGCAAGTCCAAGGTGTGGTAGCTAATCTATTTATTTGTTTATGTCATAGAGTTACAATAGCTCTCATGTCTTCTCACTCCACTGCCAGGTTATGCTAAATTCAGACCAATATTATTTGAGCAGTAGGGAGAAACTGGAGAAACTTTAATGAAGATTGACAGAGACAATCTGAGATTTAACAGGAAAGAGATATATAAAATACTGCAAAAAAGACAAGATGTATTTCAAGGGATTTAATCAGAATGTGTGTCTTTTCCCTGGTAAAGACAGAAAAGTGAGAAGTGTCATCCTATATGCATAGATCAGATACCTACACAGTTCTTAAGGCAGTGCCAACAAAACTCACGATCCAAGCACTCACAAACCATCACAATGGATGCCTCCTGTCTGATTTTGGAGGTGGACTGTTCTGTCACTGATGACACTGAAATGTAGAATGCAAGCTCACAACAGGTGACTTTTAATCTGTGAATTCCATACAATAAACCAAAGTGGCAAAAGAATATTCCTTTCAAGCGCATATTTATTTCCAAGAGGAATAAGTCTATCAGTGGATAAAAGGAAATGAACACTTTTCAGAGATCATGTACATCACCTGCAAGACTTTGTCATCTCAGAACCAGTGATTAACTTACTGATAGCATTTTGTCAGGGAATTTCCTTGGTGACATGACTGGCAATTCTGGGAGAACAGACTTTGATTAAATGCTTACTGTACACTATGTCATGTCCTAGTAGACCTCAAAACATGCAACTGTTACTGTACTGTGATAGATAATGCTGATGGTAGTGAAAGGTAAAATACAGGTTTATGGCTTTGCAGTGTTTGAAAGAAAAACTGCTTTATCAAGAGCAGCATTCTTCAGAGGTCACTGGCAACACCAGCCTTGATGGAGGAGGTTACACTTCCAAGATAACGGAGACTAGTCTTTGTCTAGGACATGATCGTATGTGTTGGTGGAAGTCCCACCTGTCTTTCTGAGGTGGTCAGGAAACTTATAAAGCCCTGTTGCTTGAGAGTTTTGGTCTACAAATAAGCCTTAAAAGGAGTTCTACTTAATACTGGGTTGTCAATAGTTTGGACTTCTGGGCTTCTTAGCCTTGTCCTAGATTGGTCATCTGTAAAATGCTTATGTGGCTTTTGCTTACAGGTGCTTGTACACATGCCAGTATCCTGAAGCACACAGGTCACACTGGGTGCTCCCCCTGCTTATGTTCGCTCTGTAATGGACAGCCAAATTAGCACACTCATCTGTTTTGAGGAGCTGGGTTCTGGGTCCCAGTAATACATTGTCTGTCTCTCTTTTAAAGCATTCTCATGTAGGTTCCCAGATCTGGTTAAGAAAAAGCACTGCATTGTGAAATGGTGGTGAAATCCACCACTTCAGCACCATTTCACCAATTATTTCAATTGGATGAAACTTACTTGTTTGCAAACAGCAGAAGAAAATTGATTAGATAAATATAAATGCCAGTGATCTGCTTGTATGCAAAGCAGCAATTCATTTTTTGGCTTAATGTAACCAGACACAAGATGCAGTTGCCACAAAGCTGAAAGACAAAATTAATTGCTATCATGCCATAAATAAACACTGGACTATTTTACAGCTCTATCTGACTCCTGTCCTCACTCTTCTCCTGCAGCTTCCCCCAGCCAGTACTGCTGCAACAGCTGGCAATGGCAGTGCTGGTGGCTTACACCTGAGCAGGAAGCACCAGGACCAGCAAACACAGGTTTACAAGTCCCTATTTAGGAAGTGCACACAAATGTTGCACAATCTCTTCTGACCTACACAGAAGCCAGCATTATTCATTCCTTGGAGAGCAGGGATTTGCAAGAAACAAGGAAACATGAATTACTCAAATGTGTCTTCTTGATATGAACACAAGCGGTTTTCACAGATGAAATGTCAGTGAGGAGTGGTGGCAATGGGTTAGTGGGCTGGCATGGGGTGGATAAAACACAGCTACCCCTTTGCACCTCTGTTGTTGTCCCATCTCAGTTTCTCATTGCGAGCTGCACACAGAGGTGCTGAGGCTCTGCCGACACACTTATTCTGCTTTGCTGATTGCTGGGTCACTAACTGTGATGCAGCACCGACTTGCTGACACCACTTCATTTCTGCATGACATAACAAAACAGGCCTTGGAGGTTCCTTTATAATGACACAGATAGACATAAACAGATGCTCCAAACAGATGTAATCAAACACAGATGTGATCTGAAGATTCCCAGGCGGGGTCTGGGCTCCAGCCAAACTACACGTAGCATAGACTGACAGCAAGCTAGAAATGCAGCAAGGGGCTCACCTTTCCTCCCTGCTAATGCTGGCTTAGCAGTCTGAGCTAGATATGGTAGATAAACATGTATCAGCAGCTGGGGTGGCCAGGCTGCAGGATGGGCTTCATCACCCCCCATGTAGCGCCTGCCCTTGCCCTGCACTGGCTGCAGGATCTGTTGTCCTTGGAGGATCTTTCTTGTAGCAGATAATTCAGTCAGAGATAGCTCTTTTCTTTATCAGAAACTACCCGAACAGCCTGCTCTTCCACAAAGACTGTGTTCATAGAGAGCGTGATCTTTTCCTTCAAGTGGGTGATAAGCAAAAGGAAGTAGGTGAGTTTTCCTCAACTAGCAGAGAGGGCAGTAAAGCCATTCCTACTCATAGAAAAACTCTAGTCTTGGGGCATGATCACTGAAGGGGTGTTGAGGAGATTGTGGAGCGTTGCAAAGTGGGAGATTTAGTGCCAGAAATTAATGGTGAGGAGAATGGGTCCTACTTTCCATGTCACCCCTTTGTCTGGTGCCACCATTGGGTTTCCACTCTTGCCCCAGGTCTCCTTATCCAGAATCTCCTGGTTCTCTGTCTCAGAATAGAAGACACATTTCCTGGAGGATTATGGGGAAGACATGTCAGAAGGTGAACAGGGACAAAAAGCAGAATAGTTTTACAAAAGGAATAGTGCCACTTAGAGCAAGTCCCAAACCGGAGGCATGTTTGGTGCAGGAAGAGCTGGACACATTTCAAGGAAACTTTTACTGCACAATTTCCTCATTTAAGATTCTAGAATATGGGGGTGGAAAAAAAAATCCTCGAGATGTAGTTATCTAAGGAAATTCAATGTGTATTTCTATGTGAGAGACGTAATAGCTCCTTAAATTGACTCATGATATGGGCTTGATCCAAAGTCCATGGAAAATCTCTGACTGACTTCATGGCTCCTTGGGGTGTAGGTGGGAACTTTGCCATTGTCTTCAAAAAGAACAGGGCCAAGCTTTTGTTCTTGGCCAAAAAACAAATGCAAGGGAAAGATGCAAATCCTTTTGAAAAGCTTTAGAAATAATTTATTATTTTCATTTCTATAGCTATACCGTTGTTAATAATATTAAACACCCACGAATCTATTTTAAAGCATATTGAACCCAAATAGAAATTCTACACATATCTGCTTACAAGTTTGCTGCAAAAAAAGGTCACTTAATAGAAAAAGCAATCATATGAAGATTATATGGATTGAAAGTAACATATTAAAGAGCACCTCTGAGTCCTTTAGAAAGAAGATCAACTGTTTCCTGGATTGCGTAGATGAACTCTTTGCTTTTCTGAATAGCAATTTTATGTATTTCCTGACAGAAGTGAGCTGGATGACAGTTGCAGTGATTTCAACAGACAGGGCAAGTTGGAATTTTTTCAAAAGCTTATACTAATAAAGTGGAAGACAATGTAAAAAATAACATTAGGAACCATGAGATACCCATTTGTCAAAGTCCATATCGCCTGCAGAAAAAGAGATTAGGATTTTATCAGTCTTTTTATGCAAAAACGTGGTGAGGGATTGAAATTGTTGGAAGTTTTGAAAGGTATTTTAGAATGAAGGAGTCGTTTTAAATTGATATTTAAATTTATGCACTGTATATATACAGTAATAGTTTTAGAAAGAAGCTGAGATTGGAAAACATACCATGATGTGAACCAAGAAAAAAATCAGACAGAGATTCACAAGACTTTCTGAGATTTTTTGACGTCCCATTTCTTCAACTTAACGTTTTCCATCTCTGTAAATAGGTAACACCAAACTAAACTGATTTTGACCAGCGCTGTCCTCATCACCAAAGCTGTCCTTGGGAAGCACTGACTTTCACCGACTCCAGATTCATCTAGGGATGATATGAGCATGTGGCTTGCGTTCCAGAATACCTTGCAAATATAAACAACCCTTACGAATCGAGTACGTTCAATGACAAAAGCAGGCTACCGCCGCGCTAAGGACATTCGCCCCTGCATTGCACGCCTTGTAAGGGCGATGCTGCTCGCCCTGACCAGCCACAGCTCCCCCCTCAGTTTTGCTTCCAGTAGAATAAGGTCGGTCAAAGGTGCGCTTTCCTTTCCCAACCCCTCGAGGTGTACCCGCCTCAGAGCCCGCTGCAGAGACGCTCTCCGCCCGTGGCTCACCGTAGATAACACGAAACATCGGGAAACGTGCGAGTAAAGCCAGCCCTTCCCCTGAAACTCTTCCTCCTCCGAGCTGCAAAGGGGATGGTTTGAAGAAAAAAAGAACCCTAAGAACCCAAAACACCCCCCCAGCTCTCATAGCTCCAAGGCAAAACGGGACAGAGAAAGGCAGCAGCGAGCTCCTCTGGGGCCCCTGCACCCTTCGTGCCCGTCTGGCCCTGCCTGCCGTGGCCCAGCTCCCAAAGCAGACAGAGAGGCGAGGGAGGTCCCCTGGGGGACATAGCCTTTTGGAGCTGAGCGTCGGGGCCCCGCACGGCCGCCGCCCCCGAGAAGGGCTAGTGGGGAGCGGAGAAACCCAGCCCCTGGGACCTCTGCAAGGAAAGCACCTGCCCCGTCGGGGAAGCTCTCTTCATTAAGTGCTGTGATGACCTTCCTTGGCCGGGGGAAGATCAGGCAAGCGCCTTTGTACACCCGGACGGAATTCCTCCTTTAGCAACAGCTTTGCCCGAGCTTCTAAACCCCTGTTTATGTTATGGTAACGGGAAGGTTAAAAAGCCTCAGGAGCCCCGGCAGCAGAAGGGGCCCCCGCCGCACCAGCGACCCCCACGGGCCCCACCGGCAGTGAGCAGCCGTCAAGAGGGGTGGCGAACTGTCCCCAGCTCCCCCCGTGTCTCCCCACTGCCTGGCACAGCTTATCTCTCTAACACGCCCCCAGAGGACAGAGAGGAGCAAAGATTCGCTCCCCAGTTTTCACATTTCGGGGGAAATGCCGCTTTTCCCGGTATAGCATTTCCTTCCCCTGCCACCCCGCCGTCCCTGCTGGAAAAAAGAGAAAGGCCAACGAGGCACCTGGGCCGGCCCAAGGCAGACGGGTGGCTTCCGGCAAGGGCTCCGCAGTGGCTCTGGGCTGCCGGTGTCCTCCCCGGGGGGCGCCCGCCGGTGCCCCCGCCGGTGCGCCCCTCCAGAGGCGCGCCTCTGGCCTGGGCACGTCGGCGCTCGCCCAGCCGCGGAGCGCCGGAGGAGAGCTTGTGTCTGTGCTGCTTGCTCTGCAGAGGAGCCGTTTCAGAAGGTGCCCAGCGCATAAAGACAAACGGGGGAGTCTGGCTCAGAGGGGAGTGAGGGGAGGCCCGCAGGCTGCCGGGACCTGCCCTCGCCAACATCAAAATGACACACGCGGCTTTGTCGGCATAATTGGCCCCTCTGAGGCGGCATCTTTCGGGAACTGCAAAGAAAATACTGTCTTGCAGTCACTGTAATCCACGGTTTTCATTTACTATTATTCAATCAGGATTTATCTCTGTTTTTTTAGGAGGCTACTTTTCCAGGACTGTTACCCGATACTGATCCATTAAATCATTCCAGCTGAGAGATTAAATGTGTGATTTGCAACCAGCTGGATTTCTTAAATGGTGTCTTCGCCTCCCTTCAGAGTATGAGCGAAGCCGACGAGAAAACACTTTGCTTTGGCATGGAAACCTGCACATTTGCCCGAAGATTACCACACGGAGTTCATTCAATGCCAACAGTATTCTCTTCCTTTCTCTTCACTGGATTAGATTTCCCCCAGCCATAAAGTGCCTCCAAAAGCGAGATACCATCGAAATGCCAACGCCTGCCAACCGAGCGGGTAGGAGGCAGGCTTCAACCTTCTCTAACACCGCAACTCCTCTCCGCCTGTATCAGGGCTCCAGGGAGCCAGGGAAGGGGGAGCCGGGGGCAGGGTTCCTCCCCTACTGCCTCTTCGGGGCGCGTTCTGTGGCCTCGAAGGGCGGTGAGGGGGAAGAGGCAGTCTGGAGGCCCTGAGTCCTCCGGACACCGCTCCCCGCCGTGCACCTCGATATCTGCCCCGGCGGGGTGATGCGGAGGGAACAGCGGGCCTCAGCGGTCCCTTCCCAGCGGGGAGCGGTCTTGGGAGCCAGGCTTTCCGTGAGGTGCCAGCCGCCCTTGTGGGGTCCCCGTGGGGATGGGCAGTGCAATGGCCGGTCCTTCCCTTGCCGGGGTCGGGGGTCGTTTCACAGTCATGGTGACGGCTGCAGTGCCCGGGCGAGTATCGACAAGGTGCCTTATTTGCCATCGCCCGGCACTGGTTGAAGCAATAAGTATGCCCAATTTAGAGTAATTATGGAGAATGACTAGCTGCCCTCCACCTCCGGAGGTATCCCGCAGGGACGGCATCTAGGAGACAGGCATAAACAAGCATCAGATCTCAAAGTAATAACGTTTAGGTGTGAAACTCAGTCGATTTCCCTATGTCGGCTCGCCCGAGTTAAAAAAGTGTCCCTCATAAAGTGAAAGGGATCTGGGGCTTTTCCCCGACCGTAGCCGCATCACTCTGCCGCACCTATGGAGGAGAAAGAGGTGGTATTTACTGGTTGTGCTAAAGGAGATGGAGCGCGGCACCCGCAGCAGAAAAGCCGGGTGTCGGCATCGCCTCTCGTCTCCGACCGCTTTGGTTACTGCTAGAATAGCTGGTGAGGTGGGATTGTACTCCTTCATCCTCTTTAACTGGGGAAGGCAGAGAGGTGAGCTGCTCAGGGACGGAGCCGACCCCCATGCCACTCTCTCCACGGTCACCCATGGGGCCCCGTCGCCCTGCTCCGACGAGCTGCCAATGCCTCCCTGCTCTGCGTCTGGCTGCGTTTGATTCCGGGAGGTTTCCAAACAGTCCTGACTTTACAGTTGTTGATGTTTTTGTTGGGTGTGCGCTCGACACGCTCTTAAGAGCTATGTCCAGAGCTGTTTCTTAAGTTTTAAATGCCCCCTCCCTTCTCAGCGGCCTCGCTCGCTGCGCGGTGCGTAGCGCTGCGGGTCTGGATCCTCGCCCCGAGCAGCTGCTGGGCTCATGTGTAACCGAATATCTCATGGCATGGAGAGGAGCTCACTGGTCCCCGGCCCCGCAGCAGCCTGGGAGCCCCGTCCTCCTGCTCCAGCAGCCCGCTGCCGCCTTGCGCGGCCGTGCCCCTGTCCCGCTCCTCCGACTCTGCAGGGGCAGCGGAGAGGGTTGGACGGAGCGAGCTGCGGAGAGCGGAGCCCCCGCCTGCCCTGGATGCCCTTGTCGGTGAGAAACAGCTGGTTCCCCGCTACGGGGAGGCCTCGGCAGTTACCGCTTCGTTTCACAGCGCCGGGGTAAAAAGAAGAGGGACTCCCTGATCGGTGATCAGGTTGGGCCTCCCTTCCTCGGGGATGCCACTAAGTTAGACTTTGGTACTGCTTTTCCCCACCACGCAGCTCCCTGGCTACAACAGGAGAATTATCTTTAGCCTATTTCGATTAAACGCATCCCTCTGATCCAGGTGCGTTCGAAGTTACCTGCCCTCTCCCGGCAACACCCTCCCCGACGGGTGACCAGCTATGCACCCTCTCCGTCTCCTTGTCCCCGCGGACTGCCTCCCCCGGGGAGGCCGCGTTCCCCGGGGCACCTGCCGTTGGGGCTTCCGGAGCACAGGCCGAAAGCCGGGCCCCGCAGCGGGGACAGCAGGTGCGGGATGCTGGAGCGGACTTGCCCCCACACTCACTGGGTAGGGGATCGAGTGTCCGCCAGAGCCTGCCCGCGCTGCCGGCAGCGGGGTCAGTGTGCGACCCCCCGGGCAGGGTGGTCGGGAGAGTGCAGGAACGCTGTTGCCTTTTCGGCTGAAGCGCTCTCGGGTAGAAGCTCTGCTCGGTTCCCGACCACCGGCACAACCAAGTGCAACCATTCCCGAACTACAGAACGGTGGTGTTCGGGTGTCTCTGTGCAGACCCAACCTCCTGCAAGACTAGGAATCACTCTTCCAGGGTGATCAAGAGGACTTTTCAGCAAACTGTTGCCTTTATAATGTCCCACTTTTTAACTTTTCACCCCTCCGATTTTTCCTTCCTCACTGTTGCCGGCCCGTCTCGCCTGTGTTGACACCCAGACGAGCTCCTGACAGCCACTTTTCAGACTCAAATGTCCGTCGTTTTAACTACTGGCTTGGTTTTTGTTTCTTCTTTTTCACGCTGCAGCCTATTTTTGGAGAGCAAGGCAGCGCAAACGAGTATTCCTGATGAAGGTAGCTTTCATCGGTTCTTCACAAAATCTATTCCCCCTTTCTCCTTTCCTCCCACCCTCTAGATACACAAGCACCGTACCGAGGTTCGCATTTTTCATGGCGGAACAGGCAAGTCTATAAAAGGCATGTTTGTTTTTCCTGCCTGTTTCAAATACGTTTTTCCTGGAGGACTTCTCATCTAATGGGTCATCAGAAGCACATGTGTGATTTTCATCTTTCCAAGTGATTTCTCCTTTCCCCACTCCCCTTTCTGCAGAGCAGCACTGTTTGCTGATGTAACATGTTACCTGCCTGCCCACCTTAGCTCCCGCTAAACCTCTGTTTCCCTCTGCATCCCAGACTCTTGGTGAAGTCACAATCTGTTTCCGTGCGTCTGATAGGATTTTTCCCCCCAATGAGTATTTTCTTTCTCTTTTTTCCCTTCATTTTTGGCTTTAGGACGCCGGTCGGGCTGCAGGCAGGAGTAGCTCATTGCTCTGCTGCCCAGCAGCAAGCACGGCCGCCTGCCGGTGCCCCGGGGCCCTGCTGAGCACCGAGACTCTGGGGAAGGGCGAATTTGATATTTAGAGTTGGAGGCTGAGCGTTCTTTCCCCAAGTGCGGGGGGCGAGGGAGGGGGGAACAAACCCACCCTAAGCCGACAACCAGCCTCCTCTCCCGTTCACATAAGAGGGAAGGAGATGGACCTCCTTCCCGACGCCAGGAGGAGAAGCTTTGAGCCCCACTCCCCGCAGCAGAATGAGAAGAAGCTGACCAGGCAGGCCAGCTCATAAGTTGAAGTATGTATTTTTCCAAACCCCAGAGCTACTCTCCTTCAGACAAAACCCTCACCTTTTCCTTGTGTGCTGAAGCACTGAAAGTTCCTTTCAGTATGTTTTTCTTGGCTGGGTGAGCCGAGGCGGCTTGATTCACTAAGCAGAGGAAGTTAAAAAGCTCTGCAGTAAGGGCCAGTGGCCAGTGTTTTCATCGCCATTCCCCTACATTATTTGTCATGCTCAAGTGAGGGTTTGTTCAAGACAAGAGCCTGCTCATACCGGGCTGCATTTGTTTCTCCTAAAGAAGGCAATAGATTTTGTTTCCGGGTCTGGTAACAGGAGCCTGAGCGCCTTACACGAACGTCACTGGGCAGGCAGGGACGCTTCCAAGGCTTTTCATTTCGGGGCTGGAGCAAACCCCCTCAAACACACATCGAGGCTTCAGTTAGGCCCAAACTGCTGAGCAGGAAGGGAGAAAGAGGGAACGCAGCTTTATCTGGGGTAGCTCAAAAGAAATAGGCCGAGTAAGCGACTTTTCTCACCTAGATCATGTTGAACGTCTGCAAAATAGCTTGTATCATCCAAAGTAAAATGCAGCCATACAGTCTTGTAGATGGGATACGACTGTCTCCTTAAGGGTCCTGCTTACTCCAAAGGTTTTGCAGAGGGAAAGTGTTTAATTAGCAAGCTCAGTCATATGCCCCCCTGCTTGTGGGAAATGCTATGACGCCAAAAACCTTCCTGCCTGTCCCCAGTAAAGCGACATATGTCCCTTCGGGGTTAGTGCCACATCTTCAGCAGCCAGTCGGGGTGCTCACCCCTCACCTCTGTCAGTATTGTCCTGGCAGGACGACGAGCTGTGCCCTGGCAGGACAGCCGACAGTGATTTCTATCACAAACACGCAATTTCTCGCATAACGCTTTTCAGTGGAGCACCAGGACAGGTAACACTCATGCAATAAAGCACAGGGCTCCCCAGCTCTAGTACACGTGAATATTCGGTGCCCCGCTATCCAAAAGAATTACTCCAGTTACAGTTCTGGGGTCTATAAATGCTGCATTCATTATGTAATTTTGGGAGGGTTTAGTTTGAGGTCAAATACCACCTTTATGTAAATACACATTTCTATATATATATGCTGTGGGCTTTGTCCGCCTCAGCTCGGGGATAGCCAGGGGGACTTCCAGGGATAAAAGCCTGCCGGATGCCCACCATCTTTTTATTTATGCCCCGTAAACAACCAGCCATGAGACAAGATATGCACTATGTAACGTAATGCTAGTGAATCATAACTAATCTGTTTAAAACCAAGGATTAGTCACGTCAGTTTCGGCATATTCACTTATCGGGAACTTTTTCTGTGCGTGGAAAATCGGGGGGATTTGGGTTAATTTACCAAACATCATTACTAAGGCAAGTACGGTCTGACAAAATGAGTCGTAACATGCACGGGTTTTCAGGTTGCATTACACACGTCCCATCATCTGCGCTTTAAGCTGTGTGTGTACTCCCTAAATGCTAGATCAACCTGGAGATTTAGGTTTTTTCTTACTTAATTGACTGCAGCGACTCGCCTTCCCTTCCTCTCTCGGTGTATGAGCGATCCTTGCTGCAGTTTACCGGAGTTATCACAGCCCCTCGTTTTCAAAGGCCCTTTTCTCACTCTGTCAGTCCTTCATTTACTTTTCCCGATCGAATTCTGCCTCTTCTGTGCAATGTGACCTTTTATTAGCCACATTAACCCCATCCTATTTTCTTTTTGCCTCTTTAAATGTTCCTCATCTTAGCTTTTCTCTTTCCCTGTATTTTTTTTTCTCTCCAGCGGGCAAAGCATTAAGGCTTTACTTCGGTTTCGAGGCCATGTTTTATTAACCCAGTCATTCTGTTTTCCTTCCCAAAATTACTTCTATTTCTAAAAGTACAAAACTATGAACTAGCCAATTAATTCATTCTTTGCTATATTGCACCACTGCATGTTATTTTACAGGGAGCTGGGATTGTCTGTATCCCTAGGAAGCAGCGGTTCCTCTATTTGTGAAATGTTTATTTTCAAAGGATTAAAATTCATAGCTATAATTATTAGATGCCCCTCAACGGAAATAACAGGATCTGCCATTTAGACCCTAATGCAAGCAGGACCACACTGGTATGCTCCCACAGCACAGGCAACAGCCACATCATCTCCGCTGGTGAAAAATCACCCCAAAGAACAGAAACAGGAGGAACATAAGCCTAAATATACCACATTGTCTCCTCTGTAACACTGGATTTATAACCACGAGTAAGAGAGAGCTTTTTTCCCCGAGGCCGATCCTTCACATTACCAACATCTGTACCTTCCCTTGCATCGATTTTAACGGGGCCTCAGAGAAAAGTGCTTTTACCAGACACCTACAAACGCGTCGAGGCGCTAATCCAGCCCCAGATTATATCAAATTAGGACATTGCCTGCACAAAACTCCCGCTGATTGAAATTTCAGACAGCGTCTGAAACCTGGACACGATCTTTGCTGATCTGCGCAAATTTCTATCCCGCTTGAAGCCATATCGTTTTCTCGGTTTATTTTTCACAAGATTTTCATTTTAGAGAAGATAATAAAAAAATTAAAAAGAATAAAATATAATTTAAAAAAGACTATAGAGAGAGTATAAACTCCCTTGCAAGCTCTGTACAGCGTTTTAAACAGATGATTTATCACATTCGGCTTGTAGTAAAGAGTTGGGGGGTGGTGGTGGTGTAAGCTGTAGTGGAATCACCCTGAGCTCTTTTCATTAAGCAAACGTGCAAGTAACTTGTCTGTCACTTTTGCCACCGGAGAAGTTAAAAAAGGAAAGGAAGAAAAAGGAGAAGAAAGAGAAACCCCATTCCCGGCATCCCTCCCACAGGTGTTGGGAGGGCAGTTCTAGTCCAGTCATGCAGGACCTGGAGCAGGGTGTGATGGATGTCACTGTGCAAAGATAGGCAGCGAGCCGGCTTTGTGCCGGGCCGAAAAACCCCGCAGCCTGCCCCACCATGCCCTCGGGGGAACGGGTGGGCGACCTCCCCACTAGCCCCAGGGCCAGCAGCGCCCGTCCTTCCCCTTTCCTTTGCCTCCCCTCTCCTGTGCACGGCACTCTCCGGGCCGGGCACCCTACGTGCCCGGCCTCTGCCCTGCGGGACACTCCAAACCAAGTAGGGATGCAAGGCACAGTCTGACTCCCCGGGGAAGGGGAGCCAAGACACAGCCCTTGTGTCTGCCACCTCTCCCGGCCAAGCTCTGTCAGCCCCGGCTACCGGGCACCCAATACCAGCCCGCGGGGGAGTGAAGCAACCGGACACCGAGTTAGATTTCTAAATTTTATTATAAAATAAAAGCAGAAATATTTTCCAAAGAATGTATTCACATAATATAAACAATAAACAAAACTAAGGTGAGTGACTTGCGGTTGATACTGTCGTTTAGGTCTAAACTTGAGCAGCAATTTCTCTTCTTTTGTAAAGCCTGCTCCTGCCGTCGTTGCACACCGAGGGGAAAACCATCCCCTGCCTTCTTTTGGGGCCGGAGCCAGGCCATCACTTCCTTTTCCACCCAGCAAATGGCGAAAGCACCACAGGGACGAGGCCAAAAAAGCCGTCTCTCTGCATAGCATCAGCTACAAGAAGGTTACAGAATCTGCCTAGAGCGCGTGTTGCTGCTATAACTTGATTACAACTTTTGTATTCTTACTTGAAATTGTACATCGTACACCTGCCACGGATACATAGCTACAATAGAATACTGGGAGCGATGTGTAACTTCCAAACAGGCATGGCAACAGCGGCCTTGCGCTTCCCTTTCCTCCCTACCCCCCGAAAAAGTACAAATGAAAGTTACCAATGTGCCTCTTCCTACACAGACCAGCCCTATAGAGTGACACCACCGGGAGATTCGTGAAGTTAAGGCTGGAAAGAGCTGCTATACCGAACCGCCTTACAGCCTGCCGTGAAAAATCACAACTCCTGTTCTACACTCCTGAGACCATCTCTAAGCAACCCTTAAGGCTTTTCACAACATCACTGCCCACAGTCGGGACTGATGCCTTCCTTCCAAACCCGCAGCCAGCCTGCTGCCAAAGGGCACAAAACATCCGCTAAGGAGTTTGTCATCGCTTTAAAAGTCTCTGATAAGATTAAGAAGGAAAAAAAAGAAAAAAAAAAAAAAAAAGAAAAAAAAAAAAAAGGCCGGCTGGTGCGAAGGAGGGAGCGCGCACACGATTTTAAGAGCCCAGATCGACCAGGTTAGATGACATTGGATTGAGGATGGAGTCCTGCAAGCTGTGGTGGTGCATGGGGTCGGCGCTGGGCACGGGGATGGCGCTGGGGCCCTGGGGGTGCCCGAGGCTGTGCAGGGGCTGCAGCCCGGGGTTGGAGCTGAGCAGCAGCGCGGGGCTGGAGGAGGTGTGATCCGGGGTCCCTGACGGCGTCTTCTCGTCCTCCGAACTCCCCAAAACTGTCTTATTCCCGTTCATTGACGCCGAGAGCGGGTTGTGGCTGTTGGAGTTGGAATTCTCGTTGTTTTCCCTATAGGAAACACAAAAGAGGGAGGGAAATCACCGTGTGGCCGCCGCTGCCCGGCTTGCACCGCGGGAGCGGGAGCGGAGCGGAGTTGGTTCCCGAGGGCGGCAGGCGGAGGGGAATGCAGGAACGGGAGGTTTACAAACTCTGCAAACCTCCAAGGCCTCTTCATCTGGTGCAGAGGTCTAAGGTCTGCCGAGCTTGTAAACAGAGTCTCCCACTAGCCCAGCGGAAAGTGTCACTTTGCCAAAACGTCATTTTCTGCGTCCAAAGAGTTTGCGCAGCGTGGGGGGGGAAAGGGGAGGAAAGGGAAGGAAGAAGACATAAAAAAATAAAATAGATTTTTTAACTTTAACACTGCTCTCGGAGCTGAAGAAAAGGTCCTGGGAAGGCCAAAGCACGGCGGGTTGCAGCAGGATCGCTCTATGTAGCAACCCGCCCCCGCTGGCTCGCACCGAGCGGGAAAGGCTTTTGCTTAACTGGACCATTTCTCTTCCTCTCGCCCCCAGCTTAAAGCTCAAAACCTAGCCCAATATGGAAGATCAGGCAAGGAAAGCGACGTAACTCGCTTGTTTACCCTGCCCTCTCGGGAAAGGCTCCGCTCGCCCGCCGCCACTCCTCTGTCCACCTCGGGCGGCCGCTCCCTGGAGCCGCGGCCGAGGGAACCGGCGCCGCCGGTGCGACTACCGACAGGGGCCGGCTCGGGAAGGCAGGGCGGCATTCCCAAGTTCACCACCGGTAAATAAAGAGAAATAGCTGGAGGCTGGCCAAGCCCTTCCAAGCACATATACGTATATATATGTATGTATTATTTTTTAAATGAAAGGAGCAAGAGGGGCTGGGGGCAGCCGTCTCGACAAGGCTAACGCGGTTTTTAGACATAGCCCTGGTAGAAATCCTTGAAACATAGCCCTGTCTGAAATACTGAAGACGCTGTAAGTTTTCCCTAAACAAAGTTTCTGCGGAAGCTATGAAAGACGCTATCTGGTAGAGGGGCCCTATCCTGAAGAGTCTGGTAGAGAGAAGCGAAGCCATTGCGCTGAAGGTTTTTCCTCAATAAGGGCTGCAGGATGTGGCTGGAGATACTTGGTGCCAAAAACCTAAAACCAGACTTGTTCTGTTTGAACAAGTTTGCTTGATTGAATGGCAATCCCATGAAAGGTCTGTTTTCCAAAGCCTGGAGTGTAATATTAAGTTGAATGCATTTTTCAATGTCAAAAATCTTATTTGTCTCTGGAGACCTGTAAAATTTGATTCCCCCCCCAAAAAAAACCAAGCCCCAAAAAGATGGAATAAGTGTAAGCTTCATTTCCTTTGGATATTTGAAGGTGAGTCCCTGCTATCAGCAATAAAGTGAACCTCTTACCTCTCGTAAAAACAACACTTGTGAGGATTTGAAGGACAATTAAAGCGCTAGCACCGCTGGGGGAAATGTATGGATCAAATCCTTGCGGAGCCCGAACCTGGCGGGCTGCACAGCTGTGTGGCCCTTCCCAAACCACATGAGGCAGAAACAAAAAATAGAAGTGTCCTCTGAGGCACGGATCTACGGGAGATTCCTAATCCGTTAATTAACTGCGCAGGTCATACGATAAGATTCGTATGAGCCGGGCAACTCGGAGACTTAGTGAAGAGCCACTGTGAAGCTAGAGGACGCTTTTTCCTTCTCCGAACAGTCTTCCTAAGGCACAGGGACTGATGACGGAAAAGTCATCCCGAACGCCGAAGATGTAGGCATTAACCTCTGCTCTGCAATTAATAGTGCCTTTACTCCATTTAACGACCCCCCCCCCCCCCGCCAGTTTCAGAATCACCTAAGAATACACTTCTATTAACGCGCATTCGTGAGCACCTTGCCGGGTAGCGAATAGGAACCGCAATTTAACGAGCGCCATAAGAAGTTGCTCCGGTCAGTCCCTGTTCAGGTCTCCCTTCTCAGGCTGGGACCCAATATTAGAGATGTTTTTTGCTGACAGCGTTCAGATCCACTCGTTCCTGGCTTTCCCTCTTTTCACCGGGGAAACCCTCAAGAACACGCTCCGAGCTGTGAACCCTCAGCCCCGAGCCCCGCCGCCGCCGCTCCCACCGGGCCGCGGACCCGCAACGGCAACCCAAACCCCGACGCCGGGAAGCGGCGGGAGGAGGAGGCCGCTCTCCTTAACCGGGGGTCGCCGCAGGCCCTGGGAAACACCCCCGGCAGAAGCGGCTGCTCCAGGGTAGCCGGGGAGTGGGATCTTGATGGGGAAGGGATCCCGAGAGCGTCTCCTGCAGCTGCTTTTGAAGGACAGACGTCGCCGCCGAGGGCCCACCTTGCCGAGGGGAGCCCAGTCCCTCCCGGGCGTCTCATCCCGCCGGGCTCCGGCATCCGGGAAAGGGGCAGAGCGGCAGGAGCGGAGCGAGCGGCAGGCCCGGGGACCAGCGGGAGCTGGGGAAGCCGGGAGATCCGGGGAAGCCCTACCTTTCCTTGGCCTCGGCGGCGCGGTCCCGCTGCCGGCGGTTCTTGAACCAGTTGCTGACCTGGGTGGTGGTGAGGCCGGTGGCCTCGGCCAGCTCCCGCTTCTCACGGGGGGACGGGTAGGGGTTGTGGGCGTACCACTCGCGGAGGACGCTGCGGCTCTTCTCCTTGAAGCAGTAGCTGGTCTCCTCGCCGTCCCAGATGGAGCGGGGCAGCGGGAACTTGCGGCGCACCCGGTACTTGCCCACCGCCCCTAGGGGTCGCCCCCGCAGCTTCTCCGCCTCGATGTAGTGCGCCTTCAGCCAGAGCTGCTGTAGCTTGGGGTGGTTGTGCGCCGAGAACTGGTGGCTCTCCAGGATCTTGTAGAGCTCGCGGAAGTTGCCCCGATGGAAGGCCACCACAGCCTTGGCCTTCAGGACGCTTTCGTTCTTGTGGAGGTGCTCGCAGGCAGGGAGGGACCAGAGGAACCGCCCCAGCCGCTCGATGTTGCCGCCTTGCTGGAGCACCTCGCAGACGCAGGCCACTTGCTCTTGGGTGAAGCCAAAAGTCGGGAGCATCGACATGGTGAGCCCTGCCCCGCCGCGCACCCTATGGCCGCATAGAGGGGAGCGGCGCTGGGCGGCGGGCAGCGCCCGGCATACGGGGCCGGCCCCGGGGCGGTGGCGCCCGGCGGGGC
>JANRGW010035933.1:0-29129 GCA_024733675.1 Psilopsiagon aymara
CAACATAAAAAGGACATGGAACTGTTGGAACAAGTCCAGAGGAGGGCCATGAGGATGATGAGGGGACTGGAGCACCTTCAGTATGAGGATAGGCTGGGAAAGTTGGAGCTGTTCAGCCTGGAGAAAAGAAGGCTGCGTGGAGACCTCATAGCAACCTTCCATTTTCTGAAGGGAAGCTATAGGGATGCTGGAGAGGGACTCTTCATTAGGGACTGCGGCGATAGGACAAGGGGTAACGGGCTCAAACTTCAACAGGGGAAGTCTAGATTGGATATGAGGAAGAAATTCTTTAATGTAAGGGTGGTGAGGCACTGGGATGGGCTGCCCAGGGGAGTTGTGAATGCTCCATCCCTGCCAGTGTTTAAAGCAGGGTTGGCCAGAGCCTTGGGTGATATGGTTTAGTGTGATGTGTCCCCACCCATGGCAGGGGGTTTGGAACCAGATGATCTTAAGGTCCTTTCCAACCCTAACTATTCTGTGATTCTATGGTTCTATGTTCATTCAATAAAATGCAACCGTCATGTCTTCTTTACAGTCAACCCTCTTCCTGAAAATTTTTCACCATTATGAGGTCATATAATCAGACAGATCTGAAGGACTGTGTTGACTAAACCAGAAAGCCACAGTTGCAGAAAGTTTTATGTTAATCAAAATAAAATAGAACGCAAGAGAAATGTTTGTAGATAAAGTGTCATTAAGTCACTTTTCCACAAAGACACTAAGTGGCAGCAATAGAAGTTGGAAAATAAAAGGTCAAGGTGCAATAAAATTAAGCCACACTATTTTTGTGGAGTTCAACATATCCACTATAAGTTTTACGTATTTTAAGTATGAATGGAATGCTTGCCTAATTGGGGCTTCAGCTTGGCTATGAGCCAGTCAGGACTGCAGGGCTCAAAAACTAATAACACTACAAACTCATCTATGTTCTGCAATGTTTACTATCCAGTTTTAGAAAATGATCAAAAAACTTGGGACAGCTATGGTATATTGAAGTTTCCTCATGACTTTTGGAGCTACTTGCTATTTGCATCTTGGGTTTGTGTCAATTATTTCAATTACAAAGTCTTTGTTCTTTATGCCAGAAGTTGTAGAGGCCACCAAAATTACAGAAAGTCTTCTGAAAAAGTCAGGGATTTTATGTTTTGCGTTAACAAAAAACAAACCTTCTTTAAAGATGTCGATAACTTTGAAAGCTAGATAGATTTTGTCAGAAAATTTGGGGTTGGGAACGTAATGAATATTATTTATAAATCAAAACAAAGTAGGTTCTTGGACATGCATTTTATTTATCCAGAGTAATAAGAATTGAAGTGGTACTAAAGGTATTAAATACTGAAAGTGTTTTAGTTGTGAGATTTTTATTTTTAATGCAGCGATTTCCTAAACTCCATTTCAGAGCATTGCTTTTGTCTTAAAACTGGTTTTGAGTAGAATCAATGAAATCTGGCTTTCAGAAAACTGACAATTCATAATTAGCCGTCAAAAATACATCTATAAACAGTAAGCAAATTTGTGAACAGTTTATAACAATTGTAAATATTTCTCTTATCAGCAAAACCAAGTCTCCCGCAGCTTTACATCTTATGTGTGGCTTGCCCTTTGTCTCAGAAGGTTCGATGTTTACAGCAGTTTCTCCCACACAGATTTGCTTGTAACTGATGAACTATTTGAGATAAACTATTTGAGTTCATGTAACATGGGACACTTCCATGAGCATAGTCCTACATATACACACACAAAAAATCTCCTGTGTAAACAGCACAAATCTTGTAACTGACAATTCTTTAGCAAATTAGTTTTGTTGCATATAATCAGACACAATTCTTCTCCTGATGTCTGAGCCTAATTTTAGTTCGTTTCATTATTTTATAATTATATCTGTCTCTTTTGGGTTCTCCAAATCAGCCATACAACTGTATCTTGATTGGTGGTATTTAAACAGCTAAAATAATTCTGACTAATTGCAGTACTTTGCTTATAGTTAAGATCATAATAAGGGAACAGGAAGAAAAAAAATTACACAGGGTTGTTTGTTTTTTTGGGTTTTTTTTTTTTTTTTTTTTTCCCTACAAAGTTCTATCAAGTGAAAAGTAAAATCTGAAAAATTTAAAATGCTGGAAAGACCACTGCTGAAGGAGCTGCCAAGGCAACATCCTGCAGCTCTGAAATGTAAAGTATTTGTCCTGAGGCTGGAGGACTGAATCCCAGAGATCAACAAATAGCTCTTCTTTTTCCTTGCTGTAGCATATTTTGTCAAAAATGCTAATTAAGTTGTATATTTGTGGTGACTGTGGCTGTTTAGACTAATGTAACATGGGCTATGTGCTGTACATCGCAGCATAGTTCAAATAGTAAACCTACAAGCAAAGAACACTCCTGAAGGTAGAACAAACAAGGAAACATGAATATTACTTTAGATATTAATGTAATTGCACTGTGGATATTGTCAGTAAACCCATATCGAGTACATGGCTATGTACCAGCAAGGACAATGGCGATGAGTAAATCAGTGGTACAGCAGACTCACTGCTGAGGCATCATTTGATGTTTAGATACAATAGGGGCAGTCTGAACCATCATTTGGGAAATGATACCTCAGCCAGCATACAGTGACTTTTTCAGCCTTTCTGCCTGTTCCCTCCTGCCCTGAACTTCTCATTACACCTCCCATTTAGCTCATTCAGATTGTATTACTGGTAATGCTAATATCTCCATATTTCCTCCAAAGCACATTTTAAAGCAATTATTAGAAAATAGCTTCCTATTTCACTTCTCATATCAAAGTACAAAGTACATCATTTTAATATAATTAAAAAATCCATTGGCAGTCAAGGCGTGCCACAGATGGAACGCTAATCAGTTCATATTTTCCTGATGAGAGTTACAGTTCTGCTCAGTTTTGACCTGAAGAAAGTAGGAAAATGGACAAAATGATTAACCCTCCCCTGCTTTCTGCAAGTCTGGAAATAAATGCGAAGACATAATACAAACAGCTATTAAGACTTGAGGGGTGCAGGCACCACAGACTACTCTGTACATGGCAGTGGCACAGATCAAGATGACAGGATTAATTATAACCTCTTTAAATGAACTCATGAATCTTCTCATTCTGTAAACCCAAAGAATTGTTAATTTGATATCTAAATATTCAGTGGATTTTGCTGGTTTCCCTGGTTTAGTTTAGAAAGATAAATCACAGCATAAAATATTTCTTTCTTCTTTTTATTTTTTATTAAAGTTTCAATATATCTGTCTTTCAAAATCACTGCTGCTTTCATGTGTGGGAAAAATACGCAACCAGGAGCATGCAGTAAAAGCATGGAATAAACTGATACCAGTAATAAATCTTGTGTATACAGAATGAATCTTAAGCCTAGATTAAAATGGTAATACATTACCTGATTAGTTACAGGACAAAATACAGGAAAGCAAATACTAGAAAAACTATATGAAAATGTTAAACTGAGCTGTTGTATTGAGTTTATTGGAACTCAGGATATCAGTTAGAGATGAAATGGATCAAGCTAAACATCTAGCTAAATCAGCATTAATTCAATCTCGGTGGGCAGATCAGGAAACTTGAAAGAAGTGGGTAAAGCATCAAGAAAAGGAACTATCTAATTAACACCATTTGCAATCATGATTTTATCACTGGGTTTCAAGTTTTCATCAGAAATATAGAAGAAAATAAGACAACTTGAAAGGAAAAAAAAACATTTTTTCTGCTATTCTCACAGCTGAAATGTTCCAAATCACTCTCTTAAAACAAGTTCCAAAAGAAGAACAACTCATGAATTGCTGCCCAAGATATAATTCACAAGTACAGTTTCCAGGAGAGGGCTCCAAAGGAACACTTGTACTCTAGGGAAACTGCCCAAATGTTACAGCCCCACTCTGAGAAAGAGTTAATTAGTGATTAATTAAGGGGCTCATGCCCTTCTGAACCCTCTCTACAAGTCTGAGTGTGCCATATGTCAACAAGAAAACTCAAGTTATAAGCTAACATGGAGCATTAATGTTTATGACTTAGAACCATGTAATTAAAATGTATATGAAAAAATTGAGACAATTATAATGAAACATTAATACATTTTTTCATAATAGAATATAAATATATAAATAATGTAAATATAGCAACTAAATAAATACATCAATAATATGAAAATTCATTGCCTACTATATAATAAGAAAACAATTATCTCCCATATATTTTCCTAAGCCAAACGAAATGTGCAAACAGAATCTGTCTAGTTCTCATAGAGGGACAGTAAATAACTAGGCTATTTACAGTCCTCAGTTGTGAACAAGGGACACATAAGAGTTCAAATATACATATGACCAAACCAAAATAATGGTTGAAACAAGATTTTAAATGAAATGCATCCTTAAATATTTCAAACATTTAAATGAGATATAGCTTTAATTGAGATGTTCTTTTAAACCTTTTAAAGTATGCCATGTTTTCCCACTAATTCTACTACTACTGACTTTAATATTTGTGAATAGTGTGGAATGGCGTGGATTTACATTCTCAGCCAAACAAATCAGATTCGAATTAAATTTTCTTAAATGTTAAGTGTTTAGATCCTGTGTTTCATTTAGACTCAGAACAGCATCAGATTCAAGCCAAACAAGGATTTAGGTTTGAAACCAGGATCTAGGATTTGTCCCTGTCTTCAATTTATTGCATAAAGCTGGCTCAGGGATTTTAAAAGTCTCTGCAGAACATTGTGAAAGATGGATGAGGTGAAATTCCCAGGCACAAAAAATACAGAGGTGTAACATATTACTGTATAATGTACTAAACTCAAAGACAGCTTATTCCACTCAGACACAGCCAAAAGAGCCACTGATGCCAAAAATCCAGAGGAAATATAAGGTTAGTTTTGAAATTTTTGGTTTACTTCCAAATATTTTCCATCTTCAGGCACACAGCTAGCCAGAGCCTATAAAAAGTGTGGAAACCTAAACATAAGCCTGCCATGCTGACCTCCCGTTTATAACACCCTACATATGGGTTTCCCTGTGCAGTCCCTCCAACCTCTGGAGATGCACAGTCTGCCTGCTGGACCTCACATTGACTTTGTTATGAGATTGTACATAGCAGCTTGTAGAAGCAGGCACAGGACTTCCTATTAAAGCAAAGTAGGACACAAAATGTGCATGCCTATCATACACTCATCTGTGAGCAACTGGTCAGAGGTACAAATGTATGTCAGCTGATGCCTGAAGCAAAAGTAAAGTAGAGTCCCTGATCTGGACTTGTGTTCTTCAGGAACATTATTTCTCTGCCTTTCTGGGGACGGTTCTTGCCCACACACTTCTCTGATTTTGAAGAAAACACTACTAACGTATTTTGAAGGCTTCAAAACAGACTCACCTAGCTTTCAGGTGGTACATTTTGACTTAATGTGCTTTGGTGTTTTGAAAATCCCTTTCTGTAACAACTATAACAGATGCCTTCCAAGACCTATTTGTAAAGCATGTGCATTTTATTAATGCTTATCTCAAGATTTACAATGCAATACAAAATGCTGTATTACTGGATGGGCAATCTACTAATCAAAACACTGAATTTCAAAGAAAAGACACAGATGTTACTGCAACAAAATCTATGTCTTTTGAAGCATATTTCCTCTTTCTTGTGAATTTCAAGCTTCACTAGGGCAGTCTAAGAAACCTAAAGCACATTTCTGGGCTAGGAGCTATTTCTGTTCAGATACTTCCAGACTTAAAACCTGACTCATTATGAAACGGCTTTGGATTATTTCAGTTCGTCTGGTGAACCATCTACGAGGGCTGAGTTAATTCATCTGAACCCTTCTGCTCATTCCAACTGCTGTTTAGCATTTTGATCTGACAGCTTAATGCTGTTCCATCACAAAATATATGCTTCCACTGAAAACAAACATTTTTCATATTAGCAAGAGACATGAGGTTATCATGAGGCAATTACACCCCAGAGGGATTACAGGCACTTATATCATGATAACCTTATCTTCAGTGTGCCTTATTAAATAATTACAAGACTGCCACAGCCAAGTATAAATACCCACAAGCTTCTCAACTATGGGCTTATCACTAAACAAAGGTAAATATTTGTGTGAGCCTGGCAACCTCTACAGCTTATTCTAAAGCATCTAAACAAACCTCAGCTTTCCACTTATATGACGAACGCTTAATGTTGAACTGTTTTTCCTCTAACAGGCTACTTGCCATTAAAGTGGGTCTTGCACTGAAGCCTGAGTTCTTTCTTAAGGTTTAAAGAACCTTTTGTATTGGCAAAGATCCCTTCAGACTCACTCACTGCATTACGAATCCCTGGCAAAGTCCCCTGAAGTGGATAGGCCTATGCTGTTATTTTGTATTTATATTAAACTTTATATTTATTATACATTTATATGTCTTCAGTGTTTTATAATATATCAGTGAAAGTTATCACAATTAACAATCTGAACCTAGAAAAAAAAAACATAGTAAATGGTGGGAATTTGCCCAGTAAACAGTGAAAATTTAACCTGATTGAAATTTAAGTCAAGGTAAAAAGATTTGACCCTTTTTGTTTTCCTGTCAACAAATCACTGCCTTTTGGGCACGTGACATACATGAACTTTTCAAGTAATTCAATATGTTGATAGTTTTCCCCAATCCAGTAGTCATTTGAAATAAAATATAATCATTTTATCAACTTCAAGCATAGATCCTACTTATTAAAATGGACACAAATTTGAACTTACAACCTACGCTGTTCCCAAATGTTCACTTCTTTAAGAAGATATGCTTATTCCATTCTTAAAGACAGATCTGGTTAGGATAGGGATATTTATGTATTGCATTCATTTTTCATAAATCCACAGTGCCTAGAACTGATCAAAATATCCTCTTCCAATTGCTTACAGACTGACAGCTACCAGTGTATTAATCACTCAGCTTGCTCAGTACAATGCAATTTACAGGCCTGTGGTCCCCTGTGTCCTCTTGTATTCCTTTCTCAAAATAACTCAAAGTGTAACAGAAATAATGTTGTCCAGGTTTGGGTTTGGCTTTTTTTTTCGATTTCATGACTAGATTTTACTGCAATGAAATCTCAGAAATAATTTCCCTATTTATACCATTCTAGAAAGCTAAATTAGACAGCTTAAGTCCCTTGAGAAAGCAGGCAGTAACTTTGCACAACCGAAATAGTCAAAATTCAATCCAAATTTGGGGCAGGAGGGTATATGTGGGAAAGGGTGTAACAAAAATAAAAACATTAACAGAGAAAAAGGACATCTTTCACAAAATCACAGACAGAATGAAAAGTCATTTGTCTAGCCCTGACCTGTAAGTTACTGAAATGGAGCATTTACTCTGCTCCATGCTGCAGAGATGTCTCTTGTCTTTTCAACAGATGGCTATGTCCATCCAGTCTTTTCTTAATGACTTTGCTTTTGGGAGCACTGCCCATGATAACCAGAGACCACGAAATGGATGTCAATAGCATCAGCATCTTGAGCATGCCCTCCCTCTCTTCCAGTCTGTACCATGATGCTTATTCCCTCCCCATTACTATTCCCCCCATGTCTTCTTGCTGGAGCATTTTAATTTGCAGTTAGATTCCTAGGCTGGCTCCCTTCACAGCTATGGAGACAGCAGCACTGGTTGAAGGGAACAGTGGTGCACAGGTAAGAATATGCATCGAGGACACAGCCTCAGGAAGAGGGAAGGAAAGCAGAGCAAGTGGTCTTCATGTAGCGAGTCAAACCACAGCTCACAGAGCCCCAGACAAAGCTAGTCTGTGGAAACACAGTCCTGGGAAGGCAAAGGCACAGCATGAGATGCAATGTTTGAAAGAAGTGATAGCCATCCCATTATGGTCTTTGTGTGAAGCGCAGCTTTTCCTATCAATGTGCTTTCCTTCATACTATAATGTGTAGTGGAGATGAAGTTGCCTGAGCTACTGACTTACGTCTGAAAGAGTGTCTATCTATGGTCTAGAGTATGCTCATGATAGTTTTTATACATTTTTTAGTGGATTGTACTTAAAAAAATTAACATTAAAATAAGACTGAAATTGTGTTTCATAACTGAGTTAGAGTTTGAAATAGCTAAGTGGAGTTGGTGGGAGTTAGGTACGCAATCTTCTAGGCACTACTGAATAATATATTCTATGCTTTGTTGAGAAAATGCTGAAGAGGAATTATCACTTCTTCAAGCCTCAAGATCTATTTTAATATAGGCAGGTTTTGCCATTTTACTACACTACAGATTGTGACTATGCCACAAAAGGATCAGTGGTTGAGTTTACATTCTGAGGATTGGTTGTTCTCTGAAATATATAAATATATCCAAAAAATAGAGAGCTTTTTTTTCAATATTGATGCTGCCCTGTATCGATCAATAGGGTGATTATACAGGAAATTTAGGTAACAAGTTTTAAAACTGTTCTGTGCAATTTTAACAGTATTTCTTCTCCTTAACTGTTCCTCAGGTCAAACTGAACTGAACTTTCTCATTTTCCTCTATTCTCATTACATCTCAGATTTTTTCTCCTTATACTCAAGTACCATACATATTCAGTATAGTCTGTGTGCCCAGCTCACCCTGAGTAGCTCATTCACTATCTGCATTTTTTTCCCTGAGTGTGCATTCAGTAATAACATCAGCCATTCTACAAATAGCATAGCCAACTACTCTGTAGCTTCCCTCTTTCAAAGCAGGCCCTTGTCTTATCCTACTTTCCATGTGGAAGAAGGAAGGGAGACAACATCTCCTTTTTTATTCTTCAGAATTTTCTCAGCTTGCACAAATAGCTGGTGTTCCTGAAGACTTACTTAGAAGACACCATTGGCAAAACAAGCAATAAAAGCTGATTATTCTTCCTTGGAGTAGCTCTGGCTAAAAAGAAAGAACTGAAGGGACCAAATCCACTTTTACTGACCTCAGCTCATGTATTTTGTATTCCAAGTAATTTTCACTCTGACAGAGGCTGGCAAAGAATAATGACTGGTAAGGCACTTTATGTTAAGTAAACAGTCTAAGGGGAAAAGCTGTAAGAACGAGAAAGCCAACAAAGTAATATTTTAAAGTATTAATGATCTTTTTCTGGTGAATTCTACTTGTAAAATAATAGTAAGCTATTAATTTACCCGATTTCTTTCCTACCATCTAGGAAATTTGCACAGTTTTATTTATTAATGAAAGTATAATTGATAGAAATTGCACTAACATCAGAGATTTTTACTGTTGCTCCCAATAATGACAAGCTAAAAACTTACCTATCTGAATCTTTAATTTTGTGAAGAACTGTACCATGTGGTGTGGGAGTAACAGTTAAAGGGCTGAAATGGAACAGTGTGGGGTAAGTACACCAAATCACCATTCCTGAAGGAGTTCATAGCAAACTTTTTTCTTTGTTTCATTACTGTATCCTCACAGCAGCAGTTTCTGCTGTCCAATTGTCACTGACATCAAGAAACTACTGAGGAATATTTGGACTATAACCTTTGGTGGCCCAGCCCTTCTGTGTCTGAAGTGGGCTGGTGCCAAAGAACAATAGCTGCAAGCTTATGTGTCTTCGGTAGACCCTGCAGGATTTCGTATTTGCTGGATATGGTATTCATGTGGGTCTAATTTGTCTGTTAGTTCATAGCCCAAATGTGCCCTTCTCTCTATAAAAGGGAACAGCCATTTTCTGATCATTTCTGATGGCTTTTATAAGTAATGAATGATGTTGGCTCAGTTGACTCTAACTAGCTAAGAAAGCCACAGCTATGTATTTGAGGGAAAAGTAGTGCCATCCACTTGCTTGGATGGACTCTATGACTATTACTTGCAAACTCTTCAGGATGGTAATGTGTTGAGATCTTATATAACTCACAGTCACACTTCGGTAATGCAACTCAGATGATATACTTGCCCTATATATGCAACCATTTTCATCACAGCAGCCTGCAGTAGTATTAAAAGGGCAATCAACCTGGTTGGGGCTTTCATGCCGTAGCTGTAGTGAGAAAAACTCTCTAATAAATAGCAAAGTGCAAATGAACCCACAAAAAATGAGTTAGCAAACTGCATAGCTACCTAGCTGACAATGTCCATTTAATCACTAAAACTCCTAACGCATATTTTAAGAAACAGGCATTAAAGTAGGACAATTTATTTTGGAAGATGCATGATAAACACATTAAAGTTTCAGCACTGTGCCTTTCACAATTCAATCAAATGTGATTTTTTTTCTGTGTAGCTGCATATTTAGTTCTTTAAAGAACATCCTGTTTCAATGTGTTTCTGTTTTCACATTCACAAGGGACTTGTGTGAGTATCTGGAGTACATACATGAAACATTCAGGACCAAATGGACCAAAAAGATAACAACACTAAGGAGGACATCTAAATTAAACATTTATTCATCAATGATGTAATCTACTACTTGTCAAACAAACACAAAAAGTTGATTTTAAAAATGGAAAAGATGACATCCAGTCTTACAGACTCGATTTGAAAATGAGGGTTGTAGAACAATTTCGGAATAGTTATTAGCTAATAATGTGTGCAGAGGCATCACAAGATATTTTATGCATTTAGACATCTATTTTGATTTCTCATGCAGCTGCTTATATTGGTAACTATTCATCAGCGTGAATAAAATGCTTTCAACCTGTCTTTTCAAATGTTGCTCATTACAGTCTAAAAGCTAACGCATTCACTCAAAGGGAGAATTTTGCATAAAATTTATAACAAATTAGTGATTTTGCAAACATTACCAGATACTTGCCTCCAGAGCATATATAAGCTGGTTACCTGCAAGATAAACAGTTGTTCTTGATTTCAACAGCATGCAGTATCAAGAGTTCACTGTTCAATACCACTGAAGGACACATTTGAGTGTACAATATACACACTTGATGCCAGATTTTTAGGAAGACTAATACCTGAGGTCATGAGCTTTATGCCAGTCAGACTGCCTCATTTGAGCTTGAAATGGGTCATGTGAAGTTTGAGCTTTGAAAGGGCTGGTTGAAAAATTTTGAAAATTGAGAGATGAACCCAAAAAAGTATGGCTAATTTTGTAGTTCCACACTAGGGCATTTGGAATGGTGGTTGCTGCAGGGTCCTGTGCCTGAGTTTAATCTAGCTTTAATTTTTTAATACATTGCGGATGTGACTTTAAATTTCTGTGTTTGATTCGTCAGGCTTCTTTAATTTAAACCAGTAAAAGCTAGCTAAGCTGGCAGTCTTCTTTAACTGGAACTCAGCCTTATGGACTTGGTTTTGTTGCATCTTGTACTTATAGGCACCATTCACTTTTATGGAAAACCATGTTTTGTCAAGTGCAGCAGCTTTACTGTTCAGTACCATGGGTCCAAATGATCTTAAACTGCTTCACAAAGCCTCAGCAATGGATTTTTGTCATCTGACAGATGGATCATAAACTAAAGTATGTGGAAGTTGTAAACCTGACTGCCTATTTAGATATCTACAGAATGTACTAGTCTGGAGGGAATCTCTTTATACAAGCAGGAGAAACTCAGCTCCATTATTTCCAGGAAATTGTCAGCATCGCTACTGGATACAGTATCGCAGCTTTTATTGTGGGGTTTTTTTGCTTTGATTTTGTCAGAATTTCAGCCACTCTGCCACGTGGTTGTGATATACCTTCACAAAACAAGATGACATTTTTTAATCATTCAGATTGTAGTATCTAAAATTAGAACCGAAAGAAGTAACAGAACTTTCATGCATCTCCTGGAGGTATAACAACTTATCTCCCTGAAGCCGAAGATCCAAAACTTCATTCTATCTACTTTAGCAAGTATTAATGCCCATTGCCAACTCTTTTGCTCTTTGTTTCACACCAAGCCTGAGTACTTTAATGTATTTCATTCCCTTTGGTCGACAAAATGTTTTCATATAATATTTTATCATATTGCCTGGTAGTTTAAATGGAAAGTGGCTTGATTACTTTTTTCAGGAAAAAAAGAAACCTTTTCAGTCTCAGGAGATAATCAGGTTAAAAAAAGCATGGAAGGACACAAATCACATGTATTCTTCCCCCCCCCCCAAAAAAAAAGGAAAACTCATTCTATATATTGTTCATGACAATCAGATCAAACCATTCAAACCATGGGGTTGTTTTGAGTACTGGATCTGTTAGTGCAAGCACCAGATTTCTTCATGCAAAAACTAACACAAAAGACATCCAATTTATTTTTCTGAGTAAGCTAAACCAGTACTGCATTTGTACTCCCAAAAAGTAAACAGTAGATTAAAAACAGCCTTCATATTTTTCATTTGGTTTTGGATCTTTCAGATATACATGTGAAAGCAATACTTTGTAATCTTTGTTATAGCAAGAGGAATGTGCCAATTAAATCCCCTTTCTCTCATAAAAAAATGCTGGAACAATTCCTTCATGTTCTACCACCGGGTTAGCAACTTCACACTCAAGCAATGTTGTTCAAACCTTTTCGTGCCTCACCCAGCAGTAGTAAATCAATTCAATGACTCTGTTGTACTCCATGTTGAAGAATGTCAGAATGCATTTCATGCAGTGCCAGTCATGTGCTAATTTGACAAATAATTTCAGATTTAAATAGTGAGAATTCCTTTGAGGATATTTAAACCCAAAAGCACAAAATACACATTTACTTCCCAAAACTCATGTTTTTTAAGCCGAGAACAAGAAGGAGCAATGCCAATATCACTACAGATGTCAATCAAGTTATGCAGGGATCAGTTGACATTCCTTCCAGGAGGAAAATATACTGCTGTATGCTAAAAAAGTGGAGGACATTACTGGTTTAGGACACTGACAACTAATTTTTGAAGAAATGTTCTCCCTTGCTACTAAAAAAGTAGTGTATCTGAAAACACAGTACATACCTACCTCCCTCCCTTTAAAGTTGCATTAATTTAAGATTTACTTTTTTTTTTTTTTACATGATCCAAAAGTCACTGAAACAAAATATAGAATTTCTAGTTCTGAATGGAAAATGAATAATTTGATAGCAGGAAAGCAGCTTTTCCTTTTTTTCTGTACCATGTTGATAACTTACTATGCATGATAATGAAGGAATCAAGAGCACTTTTGCACATTGCATTGATATTTGGCTTATCTTTCATCAGTTATTGCTAGCAAAGACCAACATAAATGGTTAAGTAAATCAAGAAAAAAGCTTCAGACTTCCAAAAAATGTTAAACATCTTAAGCTTTAGATGTTTTATCAAAGTAATTAAAACTTCCTATAAGAGTTTCTTTTCCTGAATAAAATAGATGTATCTGAAGTAGAGACAAGCTGTATAGGAAATGGAACCTATTTGTCGATGGATAAACAAAGTTATAAAATTGGTGGATTTGTATTATATGGAGGTTAAAAAATTCCTTGAGGAAGCAAGAGCAGGGGGGTATTCTACCACCATACCTTTTATAATTTTATACAAGCCACCTATTCCCCATTGCAGGACCTCGTTTTCCTTATATTGATTCTGCAGAGCACATACACCCATTCCCGTTTTTTTCTTTTCCATGTTGTCCATAACTTGGGATGGAGCAGAAGGTTCACATTAGATCCATCCTGTCTACTACTATAGTGTTATAAACAGAGAAAAGTCTAATGCAGAAAGGTTGTAACTGTAACTCCTGTTTCAGGAACGTAATCATTTATAGGAACTGCAGAGCAGTAATTTTCATAATAATAACTACAGTTTAACATGTTTATACCACAACAATTTACCTTTCAATCTTTGGCATTGTGAGCAACCACTGTACAGCAAATAGCAATACCTCTCTCAGAGCCATTGATTCCATACACAGCATTTATATCATCCAACAGCCTGAACCTGAAACACGTGTCATGGGATTTATATCAGATGTTAACATGCAGGAAGTTTCACTGCATAATCAAAAATTGAGACCTGTAAAACTAACCTTAAACACCACTGACAGATCTGTTGTCCATTCAGTTCACTCTCACCTCATGAAGGCAAGTACAATCACACATATTTAAAAGATCTTGTAAAGATGATAAACACCACATAAGTGTTAAAAAGCCCACTAGGGAGCCATCAATTTGAAGAAAGGAACTTAAGAAAAAGCATACATGTATATGTATAAAACAGTCTCGTCTCAGCCAGAGGGAGCATACGATGTATGTCTAGTATAATCTCCCCAGATTTGTAAAAAAAACCTCTTCACATCAGACTGAAGAGAACCTGGTTTTCTCTAGATGAAAGTGCAGCTGGACATGTATAGTCATAGAAGTTCTACTTCTTGTGAATGGAATATATTCCATGATGGGAAATACTTGTTTTTCCACTAGTGATGTGTATCTGATTAAATGTTAAAAAATATGAGGGAAATCCTTATCCTCTTTTAAAAGTTTTTTTTTCTAAAAATTACTTTTTTCAAGATCAGTTTTAAAAATAATAATACAAAAAAATTATGTTGAAAGAGGTTTTTGAAATGTCCTTTCCTGCTCATCGCTATTCATCATATCTTTTAGGGTCATATTGTGTCACATCTGACATAACTCAATGTGACATTATAGTTCATAACCCAATGCACTCCCCTGAGTGACACTCTCCAATAAGTTTCTGCTAGACTTGCAGAGAGCAATGCACCAAATAAATGAATTGGGTAATGAACAAAACCTTCAGAAGTCCTCAGATGGTTGCTGCAAGGTTCCCTGTGAGGGCTTGATGTTCCTCTCTTGCCTGAAGAAACAGGCAAGGAAAGTAGAAATTCAGTATATTTAGAATTGCAAAAAGGCCAGATTGCCAACATTCATTCAGTGAGCAGTAGCGATAAAACTTTCTTAGGAGGACCCAAAGCTTTTCTTGCATTTCTTTATTGTTTGTTGAAACCATCAGTGTGGTTTGTTCTTTTATGAATTTTTCATAGGTATTCTAAAACCATGAATCATCCAAAGCCTGTCCAATGACTGCTGTCTTCTATGTGGTCAGTTACCTGTGAAGATCTTAAAAGACCTTTCCCAAGCCTTTCTACCTTCAGGACTTTCTGCAAAAGAGGGAGAAATTTCCGTGTGTAGTTTAGCTGTACTGTGACTTGTAATTTATAACTGAGCAAAATGTCATTGAACCTAACCCACAGTTACCTCACATGGTTCCACTTACCTGAGATTCCAGATATATAGAGATTGCAAAGAGGCAGCTGTAGGAAGGCTGTCATCCTTTCTACAATTCACCAGCCTCTAAACACATAGACACTCATCTGTAAAATTAAAGTTAACATTTGGAACATCTCCAAAAGGAGCAAAATAGCAAGGTGATGGATTATACCTGTTTAAACTCAGAGAACAAGGAAGGTTCCAGTGAACATTTCAGTAACAGGGCCTTCTTGGTTGTCCACCTTTATTCTTGACAGAAATGCCAAGTAAAATGTCCAAGTCATTAAGGACCAAAGTTACAACTATGCAGTTTTCTAGCTAGGTTAAAATTTTTAAAGTAATGTATCTTCAGCATCCAACACCTACTACTTCATCACCTAAAGCTAAATTTCCTGAAGGGTATTTCAGTATCTGCTGAGGTAGATATTTCTGACAAGGTAACCACTAATCTTGTTGTCTAATAGATAACAAGGTATTTCTTAGTTTGTTTTAAGTCATACTAAACCTGTCCCAATACAGTAGCCATAGCCATATGTCATCTGTTCTGACCAAAAGCACAGCAGAATATATAAAATTTTTCAGAGTTGCAATTTTCAAAGTAATTCATGTATGTTTTAAGAAAAAAAGTAAAAAAAAAAAAAAAACCAAACAAAAAAACCCCAAAACAAACCAAACAAAAAAAACCCAGACAAGAAAACCCCCAACAAAAAAACAAATCCAAACCAGTTATTTCATCACATTGCAATTTCTTTGATTTTACACTCTTCACTGTACGGAGGCATGCCCAGTTCTAAGAACTGCAACTTCAGGGTCTGATAAAGGAGGAAAAAAGAAATTTTGGACTTGAATCCTACCTTGGTTCTGCAGATTTCCAGGAATCAAAAGGTCCCAGTAAGAAAATTTGTTAAGCTTGAGTTAGTTTCCCTCAATAAGGTCCCTATAATATAAAAAATGTTTCTAGATGTACGTTCAGACTGTGACAATGTCAAACAAAGTCATTTACATCAACTTCTACCTTTTGAAATAGAAAGAACGTTATGAGTAATTTGAAAATGATATGAAAAAATATCAGGTCTTCATCAAATATAAACAAATGTGTATATCAGTATTTGTAAATAAATATATTCATTAAAATATTTTTAAACACGTGAAAAAAATATTAATGCTGAGCAGGTAGCAATGTTCATCTTAGTTTCACAGAAAAACAATAGGATTTGAAGAAATTTTTCTCAGAGTAATTTTTGGGTATGTGTTACAGTGCAAACTAAAATGCATTTCTAATAAAATGTACTTAGAAAAGCATGAATTCTGACATCTTTGGTTTTAGAGAAAAGGAAGTATTCATGCAGTCTCCTCAAACACTGGAAGTTATCTGTAAGAAACCTGCCAGAATAATAGTAGAAGGAGTTGCTGATTTTTTAATGCAGTTTCACAGTGTGGCTAGTGAATTATTCAGTGAATCAAACTTCCCATGGATAATTCAAAGCTAACATCTTCTGGATACCAAATCACTCATCCAAAACACCCTTTCTGTTTTAACAGGTTATATTTTTATTATTTGGAAGATAATTAGGGTGACTTTCTTAAAAAAAAATAAATAAATCTCTAAGTAGATTCAAAGAAGAACATTGTAGCACAGACCTCATGGATGGATGGGGGTTTTGGGGAGTTGGTGAGGTTTTTTTTCCTATTTTTTTAAGCAATTTCTCTTTACTGTTAAGGCAGCCCAAAACTGCAATAACTGAAAAACAGTAAGTAATCAAACCAAGAAAGAAACAGACTCGTTGCAGTCAAACAGAACTGCATAGACAGCTAAAGTAAACATTTCTAAGGTATTATACTGCAAGGCTGTGTCCTAGTCTGCAAATAGGCCTGTTTCTAAGCCTGGTGATTGCCAGTTTAATAAAGGAATAATCCTTTTACAATGACTTGAGTGAGACTAGTTGCCTAAAGGTAACTCAAAACTTTGGGTCAGACTTAAAGTCCAAATGAAGGTCCACATGTCCTAAATGATGTTTGTTTGGATCTGATATTATGGCTGTGATCCATTTCTTTCTGCAACCTAGACTAAATTGCTTTATTTTAGGTGAACTGGAAGTGAAGGGTTGAACTGTCTTCCTTCAGAAGTGTTGCGTTGCTATATGGCTGACCTGTTAAATTTTCCTATGATATACAAACAACATTCTGCTCCAGTCATAGACTGTATGGGAATAAAAGCAAACCCAAGAGATTCCTTTGCCAGTATCTGTTTTCTTTTCACAATTGGAATAAAATAAGGAGACTGGTGGGTGTCAGATTTTTCTGCATAAAATTCCTCAGACTGAAAGATTTAACAAAAAAATGCAGTGTAAGAAACTTCTTTTACTGTCACTGGGTTAGGGTTATGTTGGGATGCTTTTGTCTGCATGTCAGTTTAAGCACACATCCCACTCTTTGACTTCTCTCCCTTAAAGCAGCTTGTGAAGCCCCATAGGGCCAAGCATTGTCTGGTGAGTTTATCAAAATGTTCCTTTATAGCTCCTCATGGACAAACTGCAATTTAGATAAAACAAGAGATAAAACCAGGAAAAGAATGGTGAATTGTGGGTTCCCGGACCTGTTGTAGGGAAATAAATTGTAATTCTTACCCTGGACTCTGTCCAAATTTTCACCCAAAACACCTATGTTAAAGATTACTCATTGAGCTCAGAAATTCAGATATCAGCAAATAGAAACGTTATCATGCTCTATCATTTCAGCTTTGTCTAGGAGAAAAAAAAATAATAAAAATATATTTTTAACACTTTTTTACTTAAAACTATTTTATTAAAATTTTGTTGGACAGCAGAATGTCACTGGGCAAAATAGTTCTTTCTGCTTGTAGTCTGCAGTTAATAGAAGCCTTAAGAACCGAAATGTGCAGAAGGTATAGTGCTTGAAGTTACAATGTAGTAAACCATCAGCAGAGAACACATTTCCAAAACCTCATTCTATTTTGTACACAAGAGTGATAACTATTTCTACTTTTTGTTCAGCTGAAATATTTTTAAGAAAAAGAATACTGTTTCAAATTGATAAAATTTTATTCTATGTCATCTGCAGACATTAAAATTTATATATATTATAACTGCATTTACACATATTCTAACATTTATTAAAGGAGCAATTTGTGAATCTGGACCTGAAATTGTGACCAAAAAAGTGTTTTCTGTTTGAGTTTTCTACAACTGATTGACCGCGGCAATTTCACTCCCTGTCCTTCCATTGTCTAGAATGCCATTTACTCTATCCATGCAGTTTCTTTGCCTCTGAGAAGATAACATTGAAATGTTATGTAAATTTTGTATCGAAAAATCATCAAAGTTGTGCACTGAAGCTAAAAGTTACTCTTCTGTGTTTTCTATGAACAGTAGTTGCTTACAGTCGTTCATCAAGCCCTCTTCATTGAGGACCTATCGATCAGGTAAATGTAGAAGAATATGAAGAGAAGCATAACCTATTTCCAGTTACAGGTAAATTGATCCATTAAATCTGTCAAAGAAAAAAATGTTCAAAGTCATGACAAGGTTCTACAATCACCATTCCGCTGAGACAAGAATGTTATTTATGTCATATATAAGACCAATTCAATTTTCTAAACTGCTTATTTGACATTAAAATATAATGTAAAGAAGATTAAAAAGGACAATTTCCAACATCCTCAAGAAAAACAAATAACCTTTTTTCTGGAGGTAGTGAGACAACCTACAGCACAGAATTAATAGGCACAGGAAAGCTTAGCAATATATTGATGCAGAACATAAGAGACAACAAATACTTCACATTTGTAATCACTGCAGAGTGAAAGAAATTCCTAACTTTGATTAAATGTTGCTTGTATGTATCCTATAATCAAATAGTATATAATTAGAAATAATGACAATAAAACAGAATATATCACAAACTGATGACAATCATATTAATTATCAGAAATTCTTCAAACTGAGTATTTATTAAATATCAATTTTAATGTAGATTGTATAACAAAAGTGTGAGAGCAGTAAGCCTACAATTCCGGTACTGGCAGTGAATTTAAGACAAAAACTTAAAAAGCGAGATACTTTCTACCACCTTCTCATTAATGGATATTTGAGGGAGGAAATGACTTATGAAAAGAGTTATCATCTTGAATTAACTTTTCATCATGTCTCTTACTGAATAATTTATCATCTAAGTGTATTTATAAGGAAAAAATCCCAAACAAACCACCAACCAACCAAAAAAGCAAAAACAAACAAAAAAAGACCCCAAAACAAAAAAAAAATCCCCACAAAACAACAACAACAACAACAACAACAACAACAACAACAAAAAAAAAAAAAAAAAAAAACAGGAAACCAAACTGACCCCCAAACCTCAGAAACTTGCTTTGCTACTAAATCAGGCTGAATTCTTTAACTATGTATTTCATGTGATTTTTGACAGTATAACTCACAGTGTGGGAGCGACTTACAAATGAGACAGGATGGGAGAATAAAACATAAGAGTGGAAAAAATAATTCTTAGTTACTTTTCACTGGTCTGTACGATGGAAAAAAATAGAAAACAAATTGAGTTACAAATATGGGTCATAATTAGGAGGCACAGGATGCACTGCAATAGGATCCCTTAATCAGCCACAGAACTAATGTTACATGTTGTGAGATCAGACAACAAGTATAGGAAAAATCTACTTTAAGATGATAGAGGGACAGACTGGCTTTCTCGCTTTCCCAGCTGAGCTTAAAAATTCAGTGTAGTTGGGCTATAAACCAACAATATTTACTGTATAAAAACCTTATTTTCTTAAATTAAATAGACCATATAGCAGCCTTCTAGTTTCTGAAGGGGGCTTATAAGGATGCTGGGGAGTGACTCTTCATTAGGGACTGCAGTGAGAGGACAAGAGGTAATGGGTTAAAACTTAAACAGGGGAAGTTTAGACTGGATATAAGGAAGAAATTCTTTAGTGTAAGGGGGGTGAGGCACTGGAATGGGTTGCCCAGAGAAGCTGAAAATGCATCATCCCTGGTGGTGTTTAAGGCCAGGTTGGCCAGAGCCTTGGGTGGCATGGTTTAGTGGGAGTTGTCCCTACCCATGGCAGGGGGTTGGAACTAGATGATCTTAAGGTCCTTTCCAACCCTACCTATTCTATGACTCTATGATTCTAAATTTTACGGCCAACCAAAGTGTGCAATCCAGAGGATGCAGGGGAACCTGTAGTCAAAATAGTCACTGGATCTTTTGCCTTCAAGCTTCCTCCTGCTGCTAACTGGGCTGCTTCAACTTCCCCACAGTAGGCTTAGACCTTTCAAGTATTTCATAAAATGAAGACAAGATGAAGGTGATAATTTTCTTCTGTCTTCTAATACTTCCCTTGCTTTCACAGGAAAATCTAACAGATATTATGAAAAAATGAGATTAAATTCAAATTAATCTAACTTCACCAGATCTGAGTGCTTTGTGAAAACACAGGCTAAAGCTTCATTGGTTTTATGGCTCACAAGGACCAAAGTGTAGGTGCAGCCATGCTTGCAGTTAAAAACTACAGTCCCAGTGAAACAGTTGAATTCCTTCTTAGTGGAAATAGATGTTCAAGATGTGTAAACTGGTGAAGTGAAAACTGATCCTTCTGAGACTTGGATAGATTTGTATAAAAGTAGACACACGTTACATCTGTGCTGTTGTCTGTGATGCAGGTATACTGCCAAGCCATCTTCAAATTAGCTAGCTGAGATACCAAAAGCAGGCTTGCTGAGGCAACATGGACTGCAAAATCAGATGCCCAACCCACATGAGAAGCAGAATAAATTAGCCCACACTGAGTTCTTTGCTGCTTTAGCTAAACTGTTTCTTGTATCTTCAAGCTATGCTACTGTCTGCTGAGTATATATGCCCACAGGCAAAACATAAATGACCCAATATCTAACCTCAAAGGTTAGGGGCAGAAGTGCATCATCTAAGGACATATAGAGGGTAGTATTATGGGTAAACACACTGATGATGTCTAACAGTCAATGTGCAGATGGACATCAAATAATCCTTTTCTCCAGTCCTCCAGCCTTAGCCTGGACACCTTGTCAAAATATGGTCAGTTTCACACTTTATTTTTAAAATGGGATGATCTCTTACCTATATATCCTATAAATATTTGAGAAAATTATTGCAATATTTGTATGTTACACCAAACCAAAAGCAGGTTTGTAGCAGGTGTCTGCTAAAGAATGCATAGGGTACAAAAGAACAGGCAAGTTCTCATAGCTTTTTCCAAGTGAATTGCAAACCCAAGGTTTGCAAATGCCAAAGAATGTTTCTTCCATAAAATTTAAGGTCACTTTTTGAATCCATACAAACTTCCTAATAAGTCATGTCAGTTAGTGAAGTTAATGTGAAAAAGTGCCTCTTCTTTATTTTTAGTTGCATTTATCAGCTCTTCGCTGATTCCATTAGATGCCTCCCTAGCTCTTGTAGTGTAGACCACAAGGAGCAGTCCTTCCCTGTTCATTTTTCCAATGACACTCTAGTGTTTATACATCCATTAAATTCTCCATTGGTCATTTCTTTTTTATTCTAAAATAGCATATCCAGATAACCTAGATAGAGCACAAGTCCACCCAGCTATGTTCCTTCTTACTCTTCTTATTTTGCTTGTCCAGATTTTTTCAATTTTCACAGCTACATTTTTGAAATATAAGAAGAAAACTGTGCATAGTTTGGAAGGTGTGCACATACGTAAGCATGTACTTAGTGAAAATGAAATGTTTCCTGTTCTGTTTTTTTTTTTTTTTTCTGATATTTTTATTATTATTACCGATTTTGCGTTATGATCAGTATATTTCATTGTGCTAATTTTTCTTAAAACTATTGTAAATTCAAGTTTCAATTCCTAAAATATGGCAATCAGTTCTGAGTCTATTACTCTGTATGTACAATTGAGATCTTTCTCCTGTCACATAACATTTACATTTGTTCATCATTTTCTATTAAATGTGATGACTCATTCAAAATTTTGTGATTCTTCTGCAGTTTGTTGATGATACCTCAATTTATTGCCCTGATAACTTGATACTGCTCACAAATGTTTTTACCTCATTGTTGATTCACTTTTCCAGATGTTGAAGAGCACAAATCTAGGGCAGGTTCTTGTGGGACTTCATTCTATTCTATATGCAAACTGCCCTTGTTGTTCTAGCTATTTTTTTTTTTACCTTTCAAATAGCCATTTTCGTTTGTGTCTACATTGTCTCTCATCCCATTACCAACTACTTGAAGAGAAAAAGCTTGTAAATATCCTTACAAAAAAGTGAGGGGCATGGTCAAAGTTGGGTTAGCTTTAATCTTAAAGTATATTTATGAATCAAAGGTATATCTGAAATATTTTATTAACATTATAATGATGATTATGTAAGCAGTCAAATAAGAGGAATGTTAATAAGGCGGGCAGTTGGTCCATTGCAGTATCAAGGAAAGAAAGAAACTGTCAATAACTATAAGGATATTAGAACACACTTTCAGAAATCTTAACTATTGAGGGGAATATTAAAAATCTTAACTAAGTGACTTCTTTCAGGTAATAAAAAAGTAATGAATGGCTTTCATAAAAGGAAGTGTAGAGTATACAAAACAAAATTTAGAACTTCACTAAGATGAATATCACTAGAGTCATATTTCCATTTGTGAGATCCACAGGACACAGTGGCAAGCTCTTGATGACAACGTATAGATGCTGTACACCCACAGACAGTGTACAGTTCTCAGATTAACAGCAAAAATTGATAAAAGAGAAGGCAATTTCAAAATTTAATTTAATATGAATATTCGTAAAACAAATACAGGATTAGTCATATAAAGCTAGCAAATAAGTTAATACACAGGCATCTGTCAATAACTCAGTTTCTATTAGAGGAATATTGCAACTTCACAATCATTTGTGATTCTTATATAAAAGCTTATAGGAGACATAAACCATTCAGCTGTGATTCCAGATCCTTCTCATCACAGTGTTGTGTTCAGACGTAAGGAAAGACATCTTTATACCTGGAGCTTATTCAAATATAATTGAAGAACAGGACAAAAGATGTAAATCTTCAATTTTATTTCCTGTGACTTAGAAAACATGCATTTCTGCTATATGTCACACAGTAGAGTGGAAATATATCTGTATAAATAAACCTGACACAGATTTCTCGTGTACACTTGGCCAAAGTTTCTGCAGACTCACTATCAGTCAACACACTCCAATCAAGCTCTTAGAAAATAGAATTTGTGCATAAATATGCAGTTAGCTCTTACCCAACAGGCAAAGGCTCCGTCCACAAACTGAGGAAACTGAGGAAGTTGATTTTACCTTTCTAAACTCTGTCTTAGGTTTGGCTGTATCTGAATTCACTTTCTGACGTGTGAATTTCAGGTCACTATAAGTGAGAGCAAAAAGAAGACATTCCTGCCTTGACTTGCTTTGTCTTGTCTTGCTTTTCTTATTAGTACACAGTTTTGAAAAGTCCTGTTTCATTACAAAAATTTGGACAGAAATGAATCCTTTTTAAAGAATGTTAAGAATAAATCTTATATTATCAAGAGCAGCTGTCTCCTGTTTGTCTGTGAAAGTAATCTTCCTTCATATCCTGATATCTTAGACATAAGGAAATGATTCACCTTTGACACAAGAGAAAAATGTGTTTAGTTCTAAGGCTGCATTTTTTGTAACACCGGGATATATGATCGAATTATATGCACAAGTATTCACACAGCCATATGGGTCAAATAATAAAAGTAATTTGGTGGATTAACATAACAAATATTTATATATCTCACTGCTTTGGAAAGTGTAAGTTTCACAAGTACATATTCTGTTTTATTTCAAATTCAAGCAGTCCTCTTTCCCTCTCTCCCAGGAGCTAAAATAAAGCAACAACCAAATATTCCAATAATAAAACTTGTCAGAGAAGTGGACTGATACGTATTTTCTGGAAGATAACATTGTTTAAAGACTAAATCAAAGTAAAGTTCTCTGTCAGCCCAAAGTCAGTGTGCTGTCTTTGACAATATCCACTCCCAAGATCATACTTCTAAGACAGTGAACTGGATTTGATCTCCAGCAAGTCACTAAGCTTTCATGTTTGATATAAGAAAACTAAAAATTGGTTAAAATATATTGATAAATTGCTCTGTACAATAGTTCTGTTTTCCAAACTCTTGATATCAATTCACTTAGATAGAGAAGCTTAGATATGAGTTCAATATCACTTCAGGGAGCATCCAAGATAGATGTGAAAGAATCCAATAAACAATGATTTTAAAGAAAATATTAAGAAAATGCTTTTATGTATTTACTTGTAATAAAAACAGAGAAACATATCCTAAGCACCTGAAGTAAAAATGGTTGTAAAATAATTGTGCATTCCAAACTGATCTCAGAATGTTTGATAATATAAAGAGAACAAATAAAGTTTGATAAATAAAGAGCACAAATCTAAATGTTAAGTTGGTTCAATGAATGCTTTCTTTATTCATTTTCCATTCCATGAAAAAGAACGTCTCAGGACTACAATGTCCACTACAGCAAAATACTGTGCCGTCAGCTTACATGAAATTTTTGGCTAAAGAATAATTAATTTAACTGAATGTTAATGATATTTTAGTGGCATTTCACAGCAGTAGTCATAAGTCACCAACTAGAGCAGAGCAAAATGTAAATAACAAGATGATCAGAAAAACATTAATGCCAGGGACATTTTCATGAGAAATGTGTATTCAGTGTTACATAGCCAGTCTACAGCAAGAAGTTCCTGGCAGCTGAGGATTTACAGCCTCATTCTGGCTACAACAAAGATGGTAGATTTTCCTGTCAGAAACAGGAGGAGGAAAGCTAGCATCTCTCCAGTTTCTAAATATAGGATGGCTGTATATTTTCCCAGCTGATGCTCCTGAACAATTCAGCCATAAGAAGGAAATTTGCACTACACAATTTTTGCTCTCCATTTCCACTCAAACTTAGGTTTTCTACATTCAAGGTGTGATTTTACTCCTGTCACTTCACATATTTAGGTCTAGATTTTGAAGTTTCAATATTGCCTTGGGAGGGGAGGTGAGGGGAGGGAAAGCAAGGCAAGGGAAGGCAGGGAAAGGAACCTCATTATAGAATCATTAGAATCAAAACTATGTTGGCTCTCAAAGCAATGTGAAAACTACTTCTTTATAATCACTGTTATTTAATTCAGGTAATGGTCTTTTTACTAATAATGAAATATTTTGTAGAATTTATTATTTTAAAAGCTTCATATAGACATGCCATCATTCCTGATGGTAATCTAATCATATATCTAAACACATGAAAATCATTCATTGGCTTTAATCAGAACACTGCCAAACCTTATATTTATTTTCATTAAATACTTTTGGAATACAATATTCAGCATAGGGACAGAGCAGGACTCCTTTGTTTTCTTTTCCCTAAAATTTTATTTTATTCTGAGAAAATATTAATCTGGAGAAATTATTTTAAAAATTGACAAGGACAATAATTGAATGTAATTGTGATAAACAATTGTGGGATTGAAAAAGTTCAATTTAGCTCTCTATTGTTGTCATAGTGCAGAGTACGCTGGAAAAAAAAGAAATATTTTCCATGCCAAGTAAGTCTTTCCATACTAAACTGCTATTTAGTTTTTGGGAGACTTTTTTCCCTCCAGTCACACCATTATTTGAATGACTTCACTCATTCCATAGACAATTAGAGGCTGGAACAAATTAGGATCCAGCTTCATGTCATTCCTTGTCAGAATCTTCAGCCTTGCTGGACATCTTCAAGACAGAGAGTTCACCCACCTCAAAATTATTCTATATTATAAGCATGTGTAAGACACTGCATCTTCCCTAGCATGGTACTGGCTAACGATTGCACTGCTCCTTTTTTATGCTCATGTGGAGGGACTTCTGGAGTCATTCAGAAAGCAAGGCCTCATAAAATGCATTCAACTTCAACTGTGCATGCCCTAACCTATTGCAAAATCAAGGCAAACTATCTCATTTTTTCCGATTTCCTAATAATAGTACAAACACCTTTGTTAATGAACAGTTTCCAGCTAAGAGCACAAATGTCTTTGTTATTCTTTAAGCCTCCACTTCATAAGATCATGACATTTAGGAGCACAGGGATGCTACTGCTCCTTGCCTCCGAGTCATCAGATCCCTCTGTCTTTCAGGGCAGCCCTCATTTGTCAGCAGCTCACATGCCAATTCATATCAGTATGCCCAACTTCATTGTTTATTCCATGAGTTTGTCAGTGTCATCAGCCTAGATATGCCCTAACACTAGCATGGAAAGGGAGAAAAAAACGAAATGGCAGCACAGGAATACCATGAGACTAGAATTTTTATAATGAAAGGAAAGGCTATTCACACAAAGCATAATTAAAGTGTATCTCATTGCTACAGGTTTTTAGGAATACCAGAAGAAATAAAAAGGATACAAAAGAGATTACAGAAATTCATGGTAAAATTGCCTATTAAGAGTCTACTTAGTAGGCTCTTAATGGCTAACAAAAGTGTTAGCCATGCATTGCCAAAGCCTACCCTGGAAGAAACACTGTACATTTCCATTGCAACAAGACATTTGCCTTGTTCTTAACCTGTTTCTCCAAGTACCCCTCACCAACCATTGTCTGAAATAGTATTTCACCTAGACAGAGGGGACAAATTTTTAGTGCTGCCACTGAGGCCACAAATAACGGAAAAAAAGACATGTTTGCCAGCTAATCATTGCAGGACTATTGAATGGATGATAATATATTGTCAGAGAGCAATGCAATGGTCTTAGAAATATATCAAAGTATCAAAAGCTCCTTAGAATGCATAATATAGGATAATATGGTATGGGTGTATCACTAGACTGCAGACTGAGAAAAACAGTTCTCTTTGCTTTAGATGCCAAAATAGCTTCAGAATTATACTGCATTTTGACAGGCTTGTATGGAAATGGAAATGTTGAGGAATGTCTCCATAACCTCCTCCATAAACTAAGGGATCCTAAAGTCCTTTCCATCTATTAGAATTATTCTTTGGATATAAGGTAAGGTCTTTTTCAGCTACAGCTTCAGATTCCTTATGCATGACAAAAATGGGGATGCTAGAGAAATATTTTCAGGGTTTAACACTTCATTAGCAAAATTGTTTATTAGAAATTTAAAAAAAAACCAAAACAAACATACTATAATTCTGATTGCAATGAAATGCATGTAGTTATTTTTTCAATGAAGGAAAAGATTACAAAAAAGTGTTGATGGCATATAATTATGATTTGTCATAATTAAAACTACTTAATTAAATATGTGTGATGTCAAAGAAGAAAGATATAAGGAATTTCAATTTAACATTATATAACAACATCCAAATATCTGAATTCATGCTTTGGTTTTAGTGAACAAAATTATTTTTAGCTGATTCAGCCACTTTCTCTGAAAAAAACACCAAAACCTATGACTTTTCAAGAAATCATAAATGCGATACAAAGGCAGAAACTTTCCACAAAAGTTGAATGTGGAATGCTTTAGCAATATTGTGTCATGAAAAATCTAAGGAGGGATGTGTGTATGCATCAGCTGCTTAATGATAGAAATGTTCTCTCAATAACTTAAAGCTTGTGATATTTACTTTATTGAATAAAGCAGTGGAATATATATAATATATACACACACATACATATGTTCTTTGTATAAATAGATTGACGAGATTGCAGAAACCTACTAAATGTTGAGCTGAGGCTAATTTTCTAATTAATTTTTACTTCTATATGGAATTATTTTAATGGTTCTTTTAACTACATGGTCATTGTTAGAGGCAAAAATGCATGAGATAGATATTCAAACTGACAATACTATAGTTTTAAATTCTGAATTGACTTCATGTTAACTGAGTTATGAAGCTGAGGTCAGAAGACAGTCGTCCTAAGGCAATGAATTCTTTATAGTCAGTCGACCATATTTTGGAGCATTTATTAGATTTCTTCTTCCACAGGCATTAACTTGCAAGTTTCACAGAATAGTCATCCATTCAAAGGTTCTGTTGACAGCCTGGCCATGAAAACAAAAGCAAGCACAAGGTGCCAGTGCTCAAGGCAGGGGGGCTGGAACTAGATGATCTTTGAGATGTCTTCCAACCCAAATCATACAATCAGAGAATAGGTAGAGTTGGAAAGGACCTTAAGATCATATCGTTCCAACCCCTTTGCCATGGGTAGAGACATCTCACACTAAAACATGCAACTCAACGTTATGTCCAACATGGCCTTGAACACTGCACCGGATGGAGCATTCACAACTCCCATGGGCAACCCATTCCAGTGTATCACTACCTTTACAGTAAGGAATTTCTTCCTTATATCCAATCTAAACTTCCCCTGTTGAAGTTTGAACCCGTTACCCCCTGTCCTATCATTACAGTCCCTAATGAACAGTTCCTCCCAAGCATACCTATAGCCCCCCCTTCAGAAACTGTAAGGTTGCTATGAGGTCTCCATGCAGCATTCTCTTCTCCAGCCTGAAAAGACCCAACTTTCTCAGACTATCTTCATATGGGAGTCGCTCCAGTCTCCTCATCATCCTTGCGGCCCTCCTCTGCACTGCTTCCAACAGTTCCATGTCCTTTTATGATGAGGACACCAGAACTGCACACACTGCTCCATGTGAGGTCTCACAAGAGCAAAGTAGAGGGGCAGGATCACCCCCTTCAACCTGATGGTCACGCTCCTTTTGATGCAGCCCAGAATGCGGCTGTCTTTCTGGACTATGAGCACAAGCTGCCGGCTCATGTTCATTTTCTCATCAATCAACACCTCCAAGTCCTTCTCTGCACGGCTGCTCTCAATCTCTTCTCTGCCCAGCCTGTAGCTGTGCCTGGGATTGCTCCGACTCAGCCGTAGAACCTTGCCCTTGTCATGGTTAAGCTCCATCAGGTTGGCATCAGCCCACCTCACAAGCATGTCAAGATTCTTCTGGATGGCATTCCTTCCCTCCAGGAAATTGA
>JANRGW010035934.1:0-13257 GCA_024733675.1 Psilopsiagon aymara
CCCTTCAGGAGCCTTCTCTTCTCCAGGCTGCCCCAGCCCCGCTCTCTCAGCCTGGCTCCAGAGCAGAGCTGCTGCAGACCTTTGAAGTATCTCCGTGGCCTCCTCTGGACTCCATTGATATGCCTGTGTGCATTTGCTGTTGTGGAAGTGTGTTTGCTGATTGCAGTTAGCTTTTATTGAGAACCTTGGTTTAGCTCAAATAAATGTTAATGAATGTTTGGTACTAGAATTGCACCATAAGCAGGATTCTGAAAGAGCCTTGGGTTAATGAGGAGAATAAAACCAAGCTGAGCACTTGTTGTTTGGGTTTTGTCTCTCTTGTGTTTGGGTTTGGTCTGATAGTTCCATAAAGCATCCTCCTGTAGATGGGCAGTCCGGTCTAAATCTGATTGAGAACATTTCTAACATGTAGAAAAGAAGCCTCACCTTAGGAAGGAAATTTTTCCTTGTACTTTGAGACTATTTGGGGATGACTCCCCTTAGGAACTGTGTTCTGGCCCTGTCTCTAAATGCTTCACATGTGTTACAGTAAAATGATTTTTTAATTGTATTTTGAGAAGGACTTAGTTTAATACTTCTGAGTTCTGCACATGCCACAGAAAGGCACCATTGTGGTACTCAGTCCTATTTGCATAGGAGCATAGTCTTTGTTGCACTGTTCCCTGAACTGGCTGGAGGAGAAGCTTTGTTTTGCGATGCTGGGGTCAGGTCTCTGGTGGCAGGGTGAGTTTTCTACTTCTCTTTGAGTAATGCCATTAACAGGTCCTGGTGCCTCAGCAGTTGTTTGCCAACTCCTTATCTCTGCTTCAGATCATCTTGTTGATAGCCAGAAATGGCAAGATTGCTCTTTCCAGGAAAGGCATAGCTTGTGGATGAATTGATGGTGGTACCTCGGTCATTCAGGTTCCACTTCCAGATTTGAAACATGAGAGGTGACTTTGGATCCAGATTTTCACAGCTGTTTTTCAGAGGATTGTTACTGAATAGAGATCAAAGGCAGTTGTGTGAAAGACTGAACAATGGCAAAATATTGTGTCATGTATCATTGCTCTTAATCAGTTCTGTGCAACTGGATTTAATCTGTATAGCTATCTTTTTGGAAACTAGTATTTCACAAGGAAAAGAAAACTAAAACCACTTGAACATATGTTGATGAAAACACACGTGGTATTGTTCAGACATTGCATTCGTTTCTAAATAGAAAAGCATAAAACCATGTACTTTGGCAACCTGATGTTTGCCTGGTGCCAGAAGGTGTTAGGATAGAAAACCAGCTCTGGTGTGTGCTACCATCTTGATTGACTGCGATCCAAATACTTTTATGGTCCTATAATTGTGATCTAAATCAAATTCTTTTGACGATATTTAAATAGCATGTATGTTCCTACTCACAAAAAGGATTTTAAATGCAACATGACTTTCTAGTAATGGAATATACTGTATATGAAACTCCTGAAGTGTTTGTGCTTGATTCAAAAACACTTACCTGCTATCAAAAGCTAAATGATGCAGTAGGCCTAACCCTGAGAGGCAGATCAAGTTCCACTCCCAAGCTGTCCTCTTCATTGCTTTCTGAAAGATAACACAGGTATGTTAGGAGAGGGGCAAAAACCCAGACCCACCTCCACCAAAACCCCACAGAACCATGCGCTTGAGTTCAAAGGATGCTTTGCAGTGTAGCCTTTTTACTAGCCTGATTGTTGGTAACTTCAGAGCTCTTCACAGCACAATCTGAGGATGGTAATCATTCAGTTTGTTGCCAGGAGATGGCAGCAGCAGATAAACGTTTAAAATACTGCTTTGTGCATGAATATCCTTCGAATAACTTCTGTTTTTGCTTTCTCCTTTGGGAATTGTTTATTGCACACCTGATATGTTCATGGTCTTTACACTTCAAAGCTCACTCAAAACCCTAAGTGAGGTGTCAGCAATAGATCTGAGTGCCAGTGTGACTGCTTTGCCTCAGAACCTCTCTTTAAGTATGTTTGAAAGAAGGGCAGAGTTAGGTTTGTTTTGTATTCTGACTAAAAGCATTTAAGTTTCCCTCTTCTCAGAAGGTAAGTATACATGTGATGATTGGTTTACTAAATGATGCCAATTGGACAAAATTACACTTCTCAGCTGTGGAATGAGCAGAGAATCGGATGGATGTGTACCTGTTCAGCATGGACCCTGTTGCCCCATTTTTACTAGGGAAGAACGGTTGTATTTTGTCCACAATGTGCCCAGTGACAGCTGTTCCTTCAGCTGTGCAGTTTATATATTGACCTTTGAATCATTCATTTGCTCTTTTGCCTGCAATATTTCAGATTCACCAGTAAAGAGTTTTACTCCTTGAAAGTGCAGACACTGAAGGCTTTGACTGCCCTCAGTGTATCTTGTGCTCCTGGCTTTTTTTGGAGCCCAGGTATAGCTGGAGTGTGTTTTTCTTCTACCAATGGGAAGTTAAGGCTATCAGAAAAATTTGTTTCATGTGTGCCTCTGCTCTTCAGCCACGCCAGCACTGATTAAATACTCCTATCAGATGGAAGGGGCAGGGCAGCATCATTGTGTCCCTGCAAGAGCTGGAAGGTGAGGGCTGGTGCGCTTGTCATTCTGCCTCATTTTGCAGAAGTTCTGTTGGCATCAGAGTGTTTTCCTCCCTTTTAATAATTTCTGGGTCTGCTGCTTTACCTATAACCTACTTTGGTGTTTACTCCTAGTTTCTTCAAACTTCTTCCAAAGTTAGTTATTCACTTTTATATTTGATGTGTAGCCTTAAAACAGCCTGATGCTGGTTGAACTGAATTACCAATTCTGTCATTTCATGGCACTATAGACTTTTTTTACTCAATGATTTGACTAAACATCCCAATGTGAGGCAAATATTAATACATCTTTTCCCCTGAACTATGTACACATGCACTAACTTAGTTCTCTTGAGAGGTAGAGGAGGGTGAGCTAAGTTCAGGTGTTGTATAATGGCTACTGAAAGAAAAATGGTGCAGTGAAGCAGGAGCTTTAAACACCTCATATACAGGAACCTCAGCGTACAGCTCTACTCATTCAGAATTTGAATTATAGAATCACAGAATCGTAAAATGGTTTGGGTTGGAAAGGACCTTAAGAACATCTCGTTCCAACCCTCCTGCCCTGGGCAGGGATGCCTCACACTAGAGCATGTTGCCCAGAGCTCTGTGCAGCCTGGCCTTGAACACTGCCTGGGATGGAATTATGGTGGATAATTGTCATATCCTCTGCACTGTTTGCTTTGGGAACTGCAATGCTTGATGTAGAATGTCTTTTCTAGTCCTCTTCAAAATGCATGCCCTTTGGGCTGGGAAAATATGTAGAGGACCGTGTTGGGTGATTCCAGTGTTACAGATGTAACAGCCTGTATGATATACTTGCCCTGCATGGGCTGATCTCACATTGTCAAACACAACTATTTTATCCTGAAATTTAAAATAAGAGATCTGTTCCTGTTAAAACACGGCCTGTGCCCTGTTCACACTTGCAACCTTCACAGTCAGGGGAGTGCTTACTCAGCAGACCTGTTTTCCTTACTTTTTTTAGCTAGCTGTGTCCTCCACTTCGCACAGTGAATTCATTTGTCTCTTTGATACCCAGAGATTCATGACTCTTGAAAATGACCTTGCAGTGATTATATTTCTGGAAGAACCTTTAGAACTGTTCCTTACATCACAGTAAGATAAATATATCCTAAGTAAACAGTATTTAGAACCTGAAAGTTATTATTTACTAGAAAGACTGGGATGCAGCCGCTTGGAAGACCACTTTTATGACTTACTTCAGTGCCCTGGTATTTTCTGCAACTGCCTATGTAGGAAATGGTGCAGCTTAAAGCTGCACTGAGACAAGGTATTGCTGTAGGAGAGACCTTGCTGCTTTGGAAGTGGTTAGATTTGAGACCCACAAGTTATTTGGACCTTGTTATGTTTCAGGTACTTGAGTCTGTTATGGCTGCTATTGAAAGATCTTTTTAAACCTTATTTACATGGTAGAAGCTTCCACCATTCTTGAAACCTTTTCTGGTTCTCTAAATTAGAGAAGAAATGAACAAACACTCTTTATGTATTGTTTTTTTCTTTCGATTGCTGTTCATTTTTACAAAGGGTATGCTAAATCTAGCTTGTAGTGGAGGACTATATGAGCACACTTTAATTCTTAAAATAAGAGTAGTTTCTTTGATTTTTCAGGGCTATTTGAAGCCTAAATTAGGCTGTCATGGGATAAAGTGGAAAATTAAAAAGGTCGTCACCTCCAAGTTTGAAGGATGTTTTTCATGCTTGGCCAAATGGCATACATGATTCATGAAGATGGAGTTATTCTTGATCTCTGATCTAGTGGAGTTTTGGGGAAAGCAAAATTGCAGGTCCTTTGAAATAGTGACAGACTTTCCAGTGATTGTTTTTGTGGGACGAGTGACACTGGAGCTGGAATGTGAGCAAGAAAAGTTCAATGCTGTTTTAACTTTAGTGCAAGTGGATTGTCTGAGTGGTTTCTCTGTTGATCCCTCTGTTCAACTACAGTCACATTTTTTAATCTAACACCCTCAGCAAAAGACAAGGTCTAAGCACAGGTCAGAGACAAATGCATGCAGCATTCTGCCTGGTTATGTCTCAATAGATCTCTGGTACCAGCTTACCGTGTCTCATCTTCTTTACTGATGTACCTATTTTTTTTACCAGGCTTCAGCCTAAGTATCCAGAGCTGTTGGATAAGTATTAACTGATAACTATGAAGTAATATATTGCAGCACGTTGCCATACATAGATGTGGATCAATGGGCAGGACCCCAATTCTGGTATATTTGAATTTGCTGGTGTGTTGAGTGCATTTAATATATGAATCTAACCCTTCCACGATGGATCACAGGGATTAATAGGATGCTTCTGGTAGTGAGGATCTTCATGATGAAAGCTAGTGCTTCCTATTGCACTAATAACTATTGCTTGTTGACCAGTGTAGTTTGTGCTGCAGGTGAAATTGGAGCATGAAATTAGAAACCAGGTAGGTAGAATCATAGAATAGAATCCTAGAATGGTTTGGGTTGGAAGGGATCTTAAAGATCATTTAGTTCCATCTCCCCTGCCATGGAGTTCACCTAGCTGTTCTGGGATATCTAAGTGCTGCCAAAGGGCTTTTGTTTGGGATAATGTTGTTTTACTTGGATGTTCTGGTGTGGTACATTGCTAAACTCATTGTTTGACCCGGTAAAGCTAGTGTCCTCAGATAGCAGTACACGCGCTCACCTGTCCTTCCATTGCCATAGAAGGCAGCATGCCCTAAGGGTGGGAGAGCAGCAGATGCAGGAAAGATGCAAAGATATTACCAGTTCATGTGTCTATTCTAAATACTTTGGAAAATGTTTGGGAAGTGAAACTAAATTGACTTTGCACTGTAATTTATGGTGCAGAAGCTTCCCCTTGAGGGTGCTGAGGCACTGGCACAGGGTGCCCAGGGAAGCTGTGGCTGCCCCATCCCTGGCAGTGTTCAAGGCCAGGCTGGATGGGGCTTGGAGCAACTGCTCCAGTGGAAGGTGTCCCTGCCTGTGGCAGAGGGTTGGAATTGGATGAACTTTAAGGTCCCTTCCAACCCAAACCATTCCATGATGATTCTTTGATTCTGACCAAAATTCAAGAGTTGACTTGGCACCTGCAGGTTATAGAAGGAGCTTGAATAGAAAAGATGTTCTTGCATTTGATGTGAGATACTTTTTGCAGGTTCTTTGCTCACACTTCTACTGTCTGTGTTTGTTCCTGTGCAGTCCTCTCTTCTGAGTTAAATTATCTATGCTTATGTAAAGAAATAGTAAAAGAATTGATATTTTATTACTGCTGCTTAGTAAACCATCTGCTTGATGATGATAATCTTTATGGATCATGTAGACAATGTGTTATGTGCTCAAAAAGTCCAGGATTCTGTGCCCAGAAGAAGCAAAATGCTTTCTGCAGCTTGCACACTGTGGAATGTTGGGTTGTGCTCATTCTTGCTCTGTGGAAATGGAACAATCCAACAGGCAGAGTGTACTGGGAAAGGAGTGAAGCGTCACAGATTTCAATGTACCTGTGTGGATCAATCTGTTAACTGGTGCTTCTGGGTATGATACTTTAATTACCATGTTGCTTCAGTGCCTTAAAGCTCTGTTGGATTCTCTGAATGTATTGCAAAGCTTGTTCAGTAGTTTACTGTGAAGTGATTGACATTTGATTGCCTTTATTTCTTTGTAGAGCAAGGCTTAGATCACATAGCAGAAAACATCCTTTCCTATCTTGATGCCAGATCACTCTGTGCAGCAGAGCTGGTATGTAAGGAGTGGCAGAGAGTCATCTCTGAGGGAATGCTATGGAAAAAATTGATTGAAAGAATGGTACGCACAGATCCACTATGGAAGGGACTGTCAGAACGAAGGGGTTGGTAAGTACTGCGACAGTAACTAAATTCACCTTTTACAGTGTTCTCCTGTACAAATCTCCCTAATCAAGAGCTCTGCCAAAATCACCAAGATGCTTAAGTCTGCTATGGAGCTATTGGCTCTTGTTTCGACTTTGGCTGTGTCCCCTCTCCTTTTCTCAAATGAACTATTTCCAGTTCAGCTTTATTTTTTCTTAAAATGTAAAATAGCATATTGGGCTGCAGAAGCCACTCTCAAAGAGAAACCATTTATGTTTGTGGCAAAAGAGTTTTTCTGTCCTTTAAGAGTGTCCAAAGGGATGAGGCATTCTGCTTTAGAAACCTGTTTCTCTGTGCTCTCTAGTGGTGTGCCTAGGAAAATGCAAGGCGTATTGTAAAGAGTACAATGATGACACCCTGTCAGCTAAAAGCTTTATGAAACGGTGAACCCTGATTTGGAAAACCATAAGGGAAATACTTGTTGCCTTTTTAGTCTTGGGCATTTTAAATAAAGCTGTCAAATTGTACCAACGGTAGTAACAGCAATGCTGAAACCTCTCATGTGTTCTGTGTGCATATGTCCTCAGGTTTTGTTCTGTGCAGATTTTGAATTCCTTTAAAGTTTGGATTCTTTGTGCTACATTGAAAAACCTTTCTGGTTCTTTCTAGGGATCAGTACCTGTTTAAAAACAGACCAACAGACGGCCCCCCAAATTCATTTTACAGGTCCTTATACCCAAAGATAATACAGGATATAGAGGTATGTTTTCTGATGTATAGTATCTGCAGGAGAAATAACATTGCATATTGTTAATGTTTCAAAGGTGGTGCATGTTGGAGCAATGAAGCCTATCATACCTATTCATATTGCTGTGACTTTGTGAGCTCTGGTTCTTCAGACTGTGTAAAAAATAGCCTCAGCAACTTATGGCCACAGTATGTGCATTAACTTTGTGTTAACAGCATCCTTTTTGCATTTAAAGGTTTTTGGACTATGGATTTTAATAAAAGAGCTATTTTAAGACACATTAGTCCAAGACAACTCCACATACTGCTGAATGTTCTTATCCGTTGGTTACACTCACTTTGTGATCTGAGGTTTAATATCTTAAACACCAATCATTTAAAACATTGCTCATTTAGTAGCTTATTACTTCTAAAGCATTGTGAATACAGGTTTCTTCAGCTTATAGGATGTTTTTCCCCTGTCCAACAATTTGATGAGAACAATAATCAGTCCTGCAATGCTAAACTCCATGGGGCTGTCAGTGGTAGAAAACTGCAGGAATGGCTATTCTTTTCTTTTAAGTAAAATTTTGCTTATCCTGCTTAAGATTGGGTTTGCTCACTCACCTAAAAGCATTTGTGATAAATCAGGATCATCTTAATACTCTGCCTAGCAGCGAAAATCTGTCTTGCTCAGTTTGCTGTGTACTCACTACAAAATAAGGTATACCACAGGCTTTAATGGATTTACTTCAACCACGTGATGGATGTGAAATTATTGGTCTGAAATTCATTAGTGGGGAAACACGTTTTGATATTTCAGACAGATGTGAACTAATGGACTCATTCTGCTGTGGCAAATGGGAACTCGTGTTGCTTGGCACTCAGTAAACAAAATTGTTCAGACCTCTTTGCCTATCTGTAAAAGGTACCTGCTGGAAAACAATCCCATTTTCAAATGCTTTTTTTATGACCCTTGCTACACAATTTATAAAATCTGAAAGATGAAGAGCTGGGCATGAAATGTAGCCTAAACAAAATGAGATCAAACTTGGTTTTTACTTGTGAGCCGAAGGCTATGCACTTTATTTGGAGGGAGATGGCTTCTCCCTATAAGGAATGACAGAGTGATGCTGCAGTGATAAGAAGCCAGTGGGATTAAGAAAAGCTCTTAATGTGGTATTTTCTGGCTTTCTGCAAAACTCCGGCAGAGTTCAGTAAAGAAAATGGGCAAAAAGCAGCGTGAAAGCCTTTGTGGAGAGCAGAGTTCAGTGTCATTGTAACACATTTCTAAAGTTTCAGAGTAACTTATTTGTTCAGGTGTAGGTGGAACATTTGTGTAGGAATTGTTCTTAGATTCATAGGATCACAGAGTGGTTTGGGTTGGAAAGGATCTTAAGCTCATCCAGTTCCAACCCTCTGCCATGGGCAGGGACACCTCACACTAAACCATGCCACCCAAGGCTATGTCCAGCCTGGCCTTGAACACTGCCAGCGATAGAGCATTCACAACTTCCCTGGGCAACCCATTCCAGTGCCTCACCATCCTTAAACTTCCCCTGGTTATGTTTTAACCTGTTACCCCTTGTCCTGTCACTACAGTCCCTAATGAAGCATCCCTCCCCAGCATCCCTGTAGGCCCCCTTCAGACACTGGAAGGCTGCTATGAGGTCTCCTTAGAGATGTTCTCAGAACTGTGAGGCCTTTTGAACTGTCACAGTCTGGGTTTTAGTACCTTGATTCTTTAGTTGTTGTAGATTTGCTGGCAACATGCACAGAAATTAAGCTTCTCAACTGGAATTTTCTTGCTGGTATAATAAAACCCCAAACCCTTTATGCTTTTCTCATCACCAATATTAAATATAAACAATTTTCAGTCTCTCAGTACTGGGGAGTGGGGAAAGGTTGTGCCACTGAAAATATATTGTAGTAATAAATTATTAAAAAACCTTAATTTCATGAAATTAACAATAAATGTATCAAACCATCAAAATAGGTGAAAATTTTGCACTGCACAGCCTGAAAACTGAAGGCTGATATATTAAAAATGAATAGAAAATACATTGGTGTTTGGAAATCAAGAAACACAGCCATGAGGGGGGATCGTGAGGACAGAGGAGAGGCAGCCATGGGGTATGAGCAGTGACCATGGGGCATAAGGAGTGGCCATGAGGAGAGATCTTCAGAGGTGGCCGTGAGGGATATGGGAAGCAGCTATATAATGTGGTCTACTATGAGAGGGCAGGTGGGAGGGGTGGCTGTGAGGGGAGATTAGAGGGGAGATTAGTTTTCCCTTAGTGACATGGTTTAGTGGTGGGCTTGACAGTCCTGGGGTAACGGTTGGACTTGATCTTAAAGGTCTTTTCCAACATAGTGATTCTGTGATAATGCTCTTTAACACCTTGACCTTCCCACTTACGAGTTTGTGTTCTTCATTTTATAAAGCTCAGGTGGATAATAAGAACTGTAGAGCATGCAGAGTAAGGGGTTATCTCCTTACAGGCTTTGAGGCGGAGCTGGCAGGGTGGAAAGTGCTGTGTGTAAAACATGCTGTGCCACTAGCACTTAAAAATAGTAACATGAGTAAGGAGTGTGGGAAACCAGTTGTCATTGCTGCGGTGTACAAGGAGTAAAGCTGTTGCTATAGTTTCTGCCCATTCCAAACTTCCCATAGTTTCTATCTAATGGTGATATCCTCAACTACGTTAAATATTACTGGGGCATGCAGAGAACTCCTGTGTGTCCTACTCAGAGGGAGGTAAGAATAGAGAAGCAGAATTGGGGCTGTTTGGGGGAAATGTCCTGTAGTTCTGTACTTCCCATTCCACGCTTGTGCCTGGAAGTCTATGAAAAACCTGGTTGATAGCAGTTGTTGATCGCTTGAGGTAGAATTTTGGGTACTGTTTGCCCAGATACAAGAAACAAATGTGTATTTGTCCAGTCTTCTGGAGTGGGGAAGTCTCTCTTGGAAGACTAGTGGCTACTTCCAGAATCCTCACTGCTCAGTTTATACAGGCAGCATGTTTCCCACTCCTGGTCCTTTGAAATTGCAGAGCTGAGGGGGGTGGCAGCAGGACAGGAATATTGTGCCACATCACATCTTTCCTGCTTTACATCTTTTCCTCAAGCCTTCTGAAATACTGCTGGTTTCCAGGTCACCAACCTGGAGTGGGGTTAGACTTCTGCTAGTAGTCAAGGGTCCAATAATTGTTCTGCATCCAGAAGTCTATTATAACTTTTCTAATAAATCACCCTTCAAAGCACTTTTCAGAGATTGCTTCCCTAAAGAACTGTCAAAAGAAGCTTTTAACAGTGTTGGAAAATGTAGATGGTAAATAACAGCGCAACTTAATTATAAGGTTCGGAGCACTTCTTAATGTTTTCCTCCCCTTACTCTGTTTTTAGTCCTAAAGTCATGTTCTCACTCAGTTTCATACTCTTCCCATTCCTTCATTTTTCAAAGCAATGTGCAGAAGCTCTAAATAAGACTCTCATTTTAGCTCTGATAACGAACTTTGTATCTCAAAATACCAAAATGTTTTTTCTTCAAATATTTGCTTGGACCTTTTATAAGATCTCCCTGTTGCTGTGGAAGGGTCCGCATTTAGGGAGGTAATGATGAGCCAAAGGCTGCCATATTAGCATTTGTATAATTATGTATGTGGTTTTATAAGGCATTTATTTTGTGTCCAAAGGACTTGACATTTTAATACAGGAAAATCTGTTTGATGTAACACAATAATCTTGTCATTCAGTATTTTACCTGTAGAGCCCAAATAAGAAGCAGATTCTGCTAGACTGCTTCTGATGATAAGACTTATTGGTCATTGCAGCTGGTACTGAATTAGCTTGTTGGTAGAGATAAGCTCAAAGGAGAATGTGCTCTGGCCTTTGGACTGACTGACAGAATTTGAAAAGTAATCTGAAACCTGAATTCACCCCTGGAAGGGAAAATGAGGAATGATAAATAACAAATGTGAATTCTTTCCCTTGAGCTCTGTTTGCATTTTGGGTCAAAAGTCCGTGCAACCACCAAGTGTTGTTAGCTGCAGGGTAAAACAGGCAATGACTCGGTTCCCCTGCCTATCTGAAGATTCTGTAGTGCCAGTATCTGTTTATTTGGTGCCAAACACATTTTGGGAACATAGTGTCACTTCTGAAATCACTGGACTTGAAAATAAGAGGACATTTAGAGATCTGAAACCAAATTCTTGGAAAGAGGTTGTTACTCTGCACCTCTGCTGTGAAGCCAAATATTTAATTAGGTTTCATTTCACAAGAGGTGGTCCAGTAATTTTAAGTGTCTCCAAGTCTGATGCTGAATTGCCAAGCTCTTGAGGAGCCTTTTTTAAAAGGAAAACCTGACTTAGGGCTTATCCCCAAAAAACCTTTTGCAAGACCTTGTTTATGGAGATGATGGGGTTGATGTGCCACATCCTGTGCCCGGGTGCAGTCCTGAAGTGTTGTGGGCAAGGTCAGCTGTTTTAATGGGATGGTGTTAATCGGCACTTTGCCAGGATGTGAAGTTTAATACTGCTGATTCCAGAACCCCAAGTCCCTGGATTTTTTCCATATTATTTATGAAGCTCGGCCAACTATTGTGTTTTCCCCTCAGGATCTATTTCTGGTGATGAGTGGAGAAGACTCTTTCATAAATGTTCCCCTTATCTTTAGGCACATGGCAAGTGCCCTCATCTTGTTTCCATGGAGACTTGGGTCCACCTAGATGAGATGAGAATCAAAATGTGGTTTTGCTGAAGACTTTAGGAAGACGTGGCGCCAGGCCATCAGATAAACACCATGTGTTCTGCTGAAATTTGGAAAGTTCACATTTTAGGACTGGAATTGAAATTTTAAAGCCTTGAAAAAATTTGCAAAGGGGGAAGAAGTTGGCTCTCATCCTCTGTCCCTGCCAGCATCAAAAGGTCTTTGTTTATGGAAGTCACAGTGTATGATATCTGAGGGAAATGGGTTTGTTTAGTACTGTTCTATAATTATGATGCTGGAGAAGTTTTATGTGTGTGTGTGTAGAATCTGGTCAGCATTATATGCCTTGGGTTTTTTTCAGCCAGCCTTTGAAATCTGTACTCCACAGGCACTTTGCAAATGGCATTTCTTGAAAATGAAAGTGGCCCAGGAAAGAAGAGGCTTTTGAGTGGGCAGGGACAAAGTTCTTAAGGTGCATGGCATAGAGTTTGTGTCTCACTTCTGACTAGGGCAGAAGACTCATTGCAGATGCCCCTAGCATGGGATGGATCCATGGCTTGACTTTTTTCATAGAATAGTTTGAGTTCAAAGGGACCTTAAAGCTCATCCAGTTCCAAGCCCCTGTGTCCAACCTGGCCTTGAGCACTGCCAGGGATGGGGCAGCCACAGCTTCTCTGGGCACCCTGTGCCAGCGCCTCAGCACCCTCACAGGGAAGAGCTTCTGCCTCAGAGCTCATCTCAGTCTTCCTTCTCTGGGATGAGGGAGCAGCAGCAAAGGGACCCTTCTCATTGCCTTTTGTTGCATGGGCAGGGGATAGGGAGCAACCAGGATTTAAGGTAAATCTGTTTTGTGTTCCAGGAACCACAGCCTGCGCCAACAAGGCAGCACCTCCAAAGGTTATTTATGGCATCCTCCATAGAAATATGCACATGGGATACAGGCAGGCATATCACTTTCATATTCTTTCCACAAGTGCTTGTGCCATTCGTCTTTCACAGTCATCCCTTTAGGTGTGATTTCAAGTTGGATGTAGTAAAGATACATGAATTTGCAATTGGGTCTCAATGCCATGATGTGAATGTGTCAAATATGAAAACAGTAAAAAGTTGTTTGTGTGTTAGCTGTTGAAGTGCATACATTCAACATACATGATTCCAGAAAATGGGAGCTGTATGTGGTGGGTACCGATGCATTTCAGAAATACAGGCATTTTCTCATTTCTGTCCATTATCACAGATTCAGGTTTCAGCTTTCTTCCTGTTTCCTGGCTGAGCATTGGATTTTTGCATGATGTGGCCTGCAGGGACAGGCCAAGGGGAATGGCTTTAACCTGCCTGGGGGGAGACTGAAATGAGCTCTGAGGCAGAAGCTCTTCCCTGTGAGGGTGCTGAGCGCTGGCACAGGGTGCCCAGAGAAGCTGTGGCTGC